>CANIUD010000827.1:0-55894 GCA_947470075.1 Closterium sp. Yama58-4 | reverse complement strand
ACTGCTACTGCTACTGTCACTATGGCTAGTCCTCCAGTTCTAGCTTTCGATGCCGAGGGCCGTCCAGTGAAGTTCGAAACCTGGCTAGATGACCTGCACCTGTTCCTACAGCTCACTGCCAAGGAAGATATCTCACTGTACGACCACGCCCTAGGCCATGCCACTGCCCCTGACTCGTCTGCTGACAGCACTCTGCGTTCCCAGTGGCAGACTCGTGATGCGCACGCTCGCTTTGCTATTCGCAACTCCCTGCCGCTAGACGAGCGCGAGCACTTCGGCCAGTGCAAGACTGCTAAGGACCTCTACAACACGCTCACCGCTGTAGTTGCCCGCTACTCCTCGCCCGCTTCTGCCACGCTAGGCCGCCTCACTCTCCCCTACCTGTTCCCCGACCTAGCCTCCTTTCACACTGTCGCAGACCTCATCACCCACCTTAAGACTAGTGAGACCCGCCTTTCGCGCTGCTATGCCTGCCGAGTTTCTCACTAGCAACCCCCCCCCCCGCTCTGGATCACTCTCTACCACATCGTCACCCGCCTTCCTGACTCTCTGCGCGCAGTCAGGGACCACTTCCTCTCATCGTTCCCCCACTGAGCTCACTGTTGCCCTCCTCGAGAAGGAACTGCTTGCAGCTGAGGCGAGCATCGTCGCTGTAGGCACCTCTCGTGGCGACCCCCGCACCCCGTTCTTTGAGGGGTGTTCCCCTTCCCCCCTCCTCCCCTCTGTCGCCTCTGCTGCTGCTGTCGACCTTCTTGGTGCTGAGAAGGTCGGGACCGCGTCTGCTTCGAGTGGGCGCCGCAGGAACAAGGGGGGCAGGGGTGGGGGTGGCGGCGGAGGAGGTGGGGGTGGAGGCGGTGGGAGTGGAGGCGCGGCTGGGGAGACTAGTGGCGGCAGTGGGGGAGGAGACAGCAGCGGTGGGAGTGGTGGTGGAGGCGGCAGCGGAGGCGGAGGTGGTCGTGGCGGCGGCAGGGGTGGAGGTGGCCGGGGCGGCGGCGGTGGGGGTGGTGGTCGTGGAGGCACTGGCGGAGGCCCGAGTCAGCAGCCCGCCCCGACGCTTCAGGCCGCCCGTGAGTGGTATGCGCAGCGTAGCTTTACCTGCACGTACGTCATTCGCACAGGTGACCGCAGCGGCCAGCAGTGTGGGAGGCCGCACCCCACGCAGCGCTGCTTCGCGCGCCTTAACGACGCGTGGCGCACTCAGTTTCCTGCTGCCACTGAGCTGCCGCGCTGGGCTGATCTGGAAAGAGGGTGTTGATATTTGGGCTTTAGACTTTGATGCTATTCTCACTGCCATGTATGCGATGTCTATTAGTGGAGAGGGTGCTCAATACTTGCGTGTTCCGCCCGACCCGGGCATTCAGGCCAGTCCGGCTGCCGCTCTAGGTGCTAGTGCGTCTCCTCCCACAGGTCCTGGTGAGGCTGCAGCCCTAGGTGCTAGTGCGTCCGTGCCCCCTGGTACTGAGTCGACTGCAGCACTGCACACCTTCACCCTGGACTCAGGTGCTTCTCGCTCTTTCTTTCGTGACCGCACTGTCCTTGAGCCAC
The DNA here is from genome assembly GCA_947470075.1 of Closterium sp. Yama58-4. NCBI lineage: Eukaryota > Viridiplantae > Streptophyta > Zygnematophyceae > Desmidiales > Closteriaceae > Closterium > Closterium sp. Yama58-4. Next base: position 54,349 of record CANIUD010000827.1, on the reverse strand, counting down.
TCGCTCGGCCAGTTGCTGTCTCCCTTGCTGACCCCTCTGGGGGTCCGGTCATTGCGACCGCTCCACTGTCCTTCCTTGTCCGGCGGTCCCGTCCGGCACACTGTCAGGTCTCCACCTCCCCTCGTTCTCTACGAACTTGGTGGCAGGTAGTGCGCTCCAGGACGGGGGTGTTCACCAGTTCACCCCTGCCTATGAGCGCGTGACACACTGCACGTGTGCTCGGACGGGTCGCCACCTGGCTACCTTCACTCGGGAGCCGGGGTCGGACCTTTACACACTGACCACTGAGTCCCCTCAGGTAGCTGCGTCCGCGTCTGCGTCTGCGTCAGGTCAGCTGTCCGCCCCCTGCTCGTGTCGCTCTCTGGCGCATGAGACTGTCCTTTGGCACCACCGCCTTGGTCACCCGTCTGTGCAGCGCCTTCGGGCCATGCACAAACGGGACCTTGTTGCTGGTCTTCCCAGGGTGCTCCCTCCCCTCCAGTCCTCGCCTGCTCCTCCCTGTCTTCCCTGTGTCGAGGGGCGGCAGCGCGCCACTCCTCACTCCTCCTCCTTTCCCCCGACGACTGCTCCTTTGCAGACGCTCCACATGGACGTGTGGGGCCCAGCCCGCGTCCGTGGCCAGGGTCAGGAGAGGTACTTCCTGATTGTTGTTGACGACTTCTCGCGCTACACCACGGTCTTCCCCTTGCGCACCAAGGGTGACGTCCCTGATGTCTTGATCCCTTGGATCCGCAGATCTCGTCTCCAGCTCAGTGAGCGTTTCCACTCCGACTTCCCTGTCCTGCGTCTGCACTCTGACAGAGGTGGAGAGTTTTCCTCTGGCCTCTTGGAGGCCTTCTGTCAGCAGGAGGGCATTGAGCAGTCGTTCACGCTTCCGGCCTCCCCACAGCAGAATGGGGTTGCTGAGCGCCGCATTGGCTTGGTCATGGAGGTCGCTCGTACCTCCTTGGTTCATGCGGCTGCCCCCCACTTTCTGTGGCCGTTTGCAGTCCGATACGCTGCGCATCAGCTCAACCTCTGGCCCCGTGTCTCCTTGCCCGAGACTTCTCCGACACTGCGTTGGACGGGAGAGGCTGGCGATGCGTCGCGTTTTCGGGTCTGGGGATCCCGAGCTTTTGTCCGCGACACGTCTGCGGACAAGCTCTCCCGTCGCGCTGTCCCCTGCGTCTTCCTTGGCTTTGTCCCGGACGCCCCTGGTTGGCAGTTCTACCACCCCACCTCGCGGCGTGTCCTGGCCTCTCAGGACGTCACTTTTGACGAGTCCGTCCCCTACTACCGCCTCTTCCCCTACCGCACTGCCCCGCTCCCCCCCCCGCCTCTCTTCCTCGCTCCAGGTGCTGAGGTACCAGACCCCCTCCCCCCTCAGGGTGCCGCTCCCTCAGGTGTGTCCCAGGTAGACCCGGGTGAGCCTGTCGAGGTAGCTGTTGACTCTCGTCCTGCGTCTAGGGGTGCTGAGTCTGGGGGTGCTGAGTCTGGGGGTGCTGAGCGTGGGGGTGCTGAGCCTGGGGGTGCTGCGTCTGGGGGTGCTGAGCCTGGGAGTGCTGAGTCTGGGGGTGCGGAGCCTGGGGGTGCTGAGCCAGGAGGTGCGGAGCCTGGAGGTGCGGAGCCTGGAGGTGCTGAGCCTGGGGGTGCTGGGTCTGGGGGTGCTGCGTCTGGGGGTGCTGAGCCTGAGCGTGCTACACCTGGAGGAGCCCTCTCCTCCCAGCAGCTGCAGGAGAGGTACCTCGAGTACTGCCGCCTCCGGAGAGGTGCTGCTGGAGCTCGTCCCGGTACTTCCCCTCCTACCCAGGAGCTCCCCCCCATTCAGCAGATCCGCGAGTGGTACACACGGCGCTGCAGTCTTCGGAGTGGTGCTCCTGGTGCTGCGGACCCTGGGGGTGGCGCTGCTGCTGGAGCTGAGGACCCGGGTGGTGGCGCTGCTGCTGGTGCTGAGGACCCGGACGGTGGAGCTGCTGCTGGTACTGAGGACTCGGACGGTGGAGCTGCTGCTGGAGCTGAGGACCCGAGCGGTGGCGCTGCTGCTGCTGCTGAGGACCCGGGCGTTGGAGCTACTACTGGTGCTGCGGACCCGGCCGGTGGAGCTGCTGCTGGTGCTGTGGACCCGGCCGCTGGAGTCTCCTCTGCTTCTGGAGACGCTGCGCGGCCGCGACCGTACTTCGTACCGCTCCTTCAGCAGGTTCTTGGGCAGGCTCCTCCTCCTTGTCCTCCTCCCTCTGTAGAGTGTCCTCCGCCTGTCCAGCCGCAGTCACAGTTACCGCCTACCTCGCCTCTCCCTGCTCCCTCTCCTTACACTGGTCCCACAGGAGGTCTTACAGAGCGTCGTGAGCCTGAGTCTCGTCCTGCGTCGCCTGTTCGTCCTGCTCGCACTGGTAGTCGTGTCCGTCGTGAGCGTCCTCCTCCTGTCCCAGGCACTCACTACATGACTCTGCGTCCCTCTACTGCTCCTCAGCGTGTCCCTCTACCGTCTCCTCCTGCGTCCTCTTTGCCTCACGTTCCGGACCCTGAGTCTGACCGGTACCGTGCTGAGCACCCTACTGTCACGCGTCTCCTCGCTACTATTGTCACTGACCCTACCTTTGAGTCCTCGACTGCGTCTGCTCTGGTCGCTGAGTTGGTTGACTTTGCTGCTGCCTGTCGTCTAGACTACGCTGCTAGCCTTGTTGCTGAGTCTGAGTCTGAGTCTGTCTGTCCTCCGTCCGTCGGGGGTGAGTGTGCTCTTGGCACGGACGTCCTTGAGGACAGACAGGAGGAGTTCCAGTGCTTTGCTGCTGCTTTACCCCACCTCGTGTCCATGCTAGTTGCCCCTGAGGGAGACCCGGATGCACCAGACATCCCGACCCCGCGCACTTACGCTGAGGCGATGGCGGGTCCCTACTCCTCTCAGTGGCAGACAGCCATGGACGCCGAGATGGCTTCCTGGAAGTCCACACGCACCTACGTCGACGAGGTTCCCCCTCCTGGGGCGAACATCGTCAGTGGCATGTGGATTTTCAGGGTGAAGCGGCCGCCGGGTTCTCCGCCTGTCTTCAAGGCGCGTTACGTGGCTCGAGGCTTCAGTCAGCGAGAGGGAGTTGACTTCTTCCAGACCTTCTCCCCCACCCCGAAGATGACTACTCTTCGGGTGCTGCTGCACATAGCCGCTCACCGCGACTACGAGCTTCACTCACTTGACTTCAGCACTGCTTTCTTGCAGGGCAGCCTGCACGAGGAGATCTGGCTGCGCCGCCCACCTGGCTTCACTGGGTCGTTTCCTCCTGGTACCCAGTGGAGGCTTCAGCGGCCGGTCTACGGTCTCCGCCAGGCTCCGCGTGAGTGGCACGACACACTGAGGACTACACTTGCGGCTCTTGGGTTCGCGCCTTCTACAGCTGACCCGTCGCTGTTCCTGCGCACCGACACTTCACTGCCGCCGTTCTACATCCTCGTGTACGTCGACGAATTGGTCTTTGCCACTGCTGACACTGCAGGACTCGCCTACGTGAAGTCGGAGCTGCAGAGGAGACACACGTGTACAGACCTGGGTGAGCTGACAAGCTATCTTGGCTTGCGGATCACCCGGGACAGAGCACGGCGCACCATCACCTTGACTCAGTCACACATGGTGCAGCAGATCCTCCAGCGCTTCCGCTTCACGTACTCCTCGCCTCAGTCCACTCCTCTGCCTACCGGCCACTCGCTCTCAGCTCTGCCTTCGGATGAGTCCGTAGAGCCGAGTGGCCCGTATCCAGAGCTTGTGGGCTGCCTCATGTACCTGATGACCTGCACTCGACCTGACCTTGCATACCCTCTTAGCATCCTTGCGCGCTATGTCGCTCCTGGCCGTCACAGGAAGGAGCACATGGATGCCGCTAAGAGGGTGTTGCGCTACTTGTGCAGTACGTCGGGCATGGGGCTTGTGCTTGGAGGGCGAGACCGAGTTGTTCTCACAGGGCACTCAGACGCTTCTTGGGCAGACGACCAGGCCACTCAGCGGTCGTCTCAGGGTTACACCTTCAGCCTTGGCTCTGGCTCTGTTTCTTGGCGCTCTACACGCTCTTCTTCTGTTCTCGGCTCCAGTTGCGAGGCTGAGATCTACGCTACAGCCATGGCTGCCCAGGAGCTACGCTGGCTGACCTACCTGCTGACCGACCTCGGAGAGCCGCCTCGTTCTCCTCCAGTACTGTACGTCGACAACAAGGCTGCCATTGCCTTGTGTGAGGAGCACAGACTGGAGCACAGAACGAAGCACATCGCCCTGCGGTACTTCCTTGCTCGTGAGCTGCAGCAGCGCGGTCAGCTTTGTATTCGCTACGTGGCCACTGAGGCCAACACTGCTGATGTGTTCACCAAGGCGCTTCAGCCTCGTGACCATCAGCGCTTCTGCACTCTACTGGGCCTTGTGCCTACTGGACCTCACTTACTTACCTCTTGACTTTGCTTGTACTGTGATCACTATATATATCTATACCTGCATGTTTACTCTTGCTAGGTTGTGATCACTGTATCTCTTGCTCTGTTATAAACCTGCATGTGAACTGGTCTTGTGACCACTAGCTTGTGCTCGGAATTTGTGTGGAATCCTTGAGATCCACCCTGAGCTTGCCTTCCTTTGCTTTGACTGGTCTCGTGACCCTGTGGTTGTCTCCCACTGCGCCTATGGGGGTGTGTCAAACATTATATGTTTATATGATTGTAGGCTGTAGTGGGTTACACCTTAGGGGGTACACTAGATTAGGGTTTACTACTTGTATCCAACTTTGTGCTAGTACAGTCATTCTGACAGCCCTCACGCCGCGGGTATGGTGTGTTGCCTATAGAGAGTATTTTGCGTGTGCGTCACGTCGTTCCCAAAACCATTGACCCAGCTCATCCTAGGGCAACATTTATGTTGAATCACTTTAGATGGTAGTTAGTGTTTAGGAAACCATTATGTAATGTATATATGTACATATTCAGGGTTCGCTCTGTTCACCTTCACCAATTAAATAAATGCGTTTTGAGATGCTCTCACTGCACTCATAACTTGAACTATAGTTTATAGGGCCTTCTTGTGGACTTTCTTACAAAATTCCTGGCGGGGTCCACCGAAAGGCGCATCTAACAAAAATGGCGTCTGTATCGTTCTAGACTACATCGAATAATTCTTTGTCACCAAGACCCATTACGACCACTATGAACAGCAATAAAAGATATGTATAACGTAGTTCAACTCACTCCGCCGCATCCGTGAAATTTCACGCTCGACCCATTACACCGCATTGATATTCTCACGCTTCACCCAAGTGACGTGTCGTGTGGTCATTGCATCCGTGGTGCGTGAGTTGTCGCGTGTGTGTGCATTCACGGAATTTTCTCAACTTGGCCTGTGGCTGTTCTCGGCTTCAACACTGTGAATACAGGTCAGCTTTGACTCGCATGCTTTGTATGTGTTCGCCAGCGTCGCAAGTACCGAATTGCACGCGAGAAGGGTTGATGTACTTCAGGTTTTTCCATCGCTTTTTTAAATCTTCCCGAAAACACACCCCAGTGTGTCAGTTTTCGGAATTACGTAAGTAACCCCACTTTCGACATGGATCGGTTGGGGACTTGCGTTTAAAACCACTTCGGTTCTTACGAAGTCTAGACAATACGCTCTGTACAAATCAGGTACAACAACACAAAATCGACCACCCACCAGCAAAGCGCGTAAGTGTGAGAGCGTTGCGTGGCTTGGCAGCAAATCGGTGCTACAGTTCATTTCGAGGCTACACCTTGAAGGTTATGCAACAGTTGCACAGCGTGGCTCTACTTGGGCAGCAAAGTGGTGCCCAGCTGCACAAGGTGGCTTTCTTGTGGTGCCCAATTGCACATCGTGGCCTCACCTGGGCAGCAAACTGGTGCCCAGTTTGACAGCCTGGCACCACCCGGGCAGCAAAGAGGTGCAGCACTGGATGCGTTCACTTTGCCTCGCTGACCTTGGCCAACCACTCACATTAGGAACTGGTTCCAGCGGGGTGTTTTTTGGCCAATAAAACGCTATCGCGCCACCACGTAGCTGTTATCTTCCCACCTTAGTGCTCTTGCCTCATCCACCGTGGCCTGGGAGGCGGCGGTGTGTAGACGAAAATTTTCACTCCGTCCTTCCAGAAACTGCATGCCGACAAACGTCAGCCAACGCGCCTTTGGTGAACGCCAGCGGGGATGAAGACGGAACTATACCGCTCATCGTCATCCTAGGGCTACTCACATCCCCTGAAACCCCCCCCACACACCATCTCCTCCCTCTCTCCCTTCCCCGTTGGCAGACGAAAGGGTTACCTGCTCTATCTTCGTGTCTCAGTTTGGAAATTCAAACTTCGAAATTTCAAACTTTCTCCAAACTTAGCTCGGCAGACTCCTTTTCCCATTCTATCCTAGCGCGACCCGTGCCGAGCCTCCATGCGGTGCGGAGTGGGTCTCTGGTTTGGTAAACACCCCGTCAGCCAATCATGGTGCGATTTCCAACCTTCACGCTTGCTCTTTCATTAGTGTTACATTCGTTCATGGTTTAGCCCGCTTTTTTGTCACCTCGCCCGCATATAGGCAGGCTGGCAACTAGCTGGCTATACGTTTGTCGTCCGTTCTATTTTATTCACACCTAGCTGAAGATGGCACGCGGTCATGCTCGAGATCTCGTCCCTGCATCAATGCGTTCGTTGCAGACTAGGCAGGCTCTGCCTCGGACCAGCAAAACCAATCATAAGTATATTGGGAACAACTCCACTGTCGGTAAGTTCACTTGTGTGTGTGCGTGTGTGTTTCTGTTTTTTGTTTGTTTTTAATTGCTCATATACTATTTGTAAACCTGACGGTTCTCACTTGTCTTAAACTATGTCTAACCCACGTTTCTATAAACCTGATTGTCACAGAAGCCAGTCACGAAGACGAGGCGGACATCCTACCGCCTCGTCGCCATGGTACCGGCCAACGTTCCAAGCACGCGAGGCGGAGCCTCGATGACGTCAATAACGGCTCCGCCGGTGGGACAACCGTGCAGGCTCAGGGAGCAGGTGTGAAGACTAAATCCGACTCCCGTCGCCCGCCGTTGAACGCTTCTGCCGCTGATGGAAATGCCGTGGCGGTCGGTGGTTCCTCCTCTGCCTCGGTTCCCCCGGCTGGTGCTGTGAACGCTGCTTCCCCTGCTGCTGTTGCTACTGCTGCTCCCGGATCTCCCATTTCTGCGGCAGCTGTTGCTGCAGCTCCCGGGTCTCCCCCTGCTGCTGCTTCCGACGGTGGTGCCCCTGGTGGTGGTGATGTTGCCCCCAATGCTGTTGTCTCTGCCAAGAAAGATGCTCCTGAGGAAGGTGCTTGTGCCCTGTTGCTGTTTTGATTTCCTTTTGCTCACCGGTATAACTAGATCGGAGCTATTGCGCCGTGCATGATTTTGTGAGTATAACACTTAAAAAGATCATGTTTTGCTCTTGCCTTTTTCCCACCAACAGGAAACGCCGATCAATCCCCGATGGAGATGATTATGACCCGCGCGAAAGGGCAAGTGTACACAACTGATGCCGCTCGGTTTGACGAGGAGGCGCGCGCCGAACCTGATGTGAATGAGGAGCTGCGCATCAAGGCGGAGAGTCAGAAGGCGATTGCAGGGGTTTATCAGAAGGAGAACGGGCGCCTCGCTGAAGAAATGAAAAGCGCCCTGGTGCTTTTAACGCACCTTGCTAAGAAGGTCCAGCAAGTGGACCAGTCGCAGCTCGACTGGAAGGTACATTTTCATATCAAAGTTTTGGTTTTGGTCAAAGTCAGTGTTGAGTTTTACACCTTCTGACTTTCTAACTACGCTAATTTTCAGAAATACATCAAGGAAGCTTGCGACGATTTCCTGTTCAAGCAGGAGACGCTCAACCTCAACCCCGACTCTGAAACCATGCTCAATGCTTTGATAAGTAAGTACTGCCATCTATTTGTCTGACTACGATTCTGTTAATTACTATTGCTTACTACCCGTTGGTCGTGTGCAGGGAAGGCGGGATACACCCCCGAGTCACCCGAAGGACTGCAAGTGGCTGCGATTGCCAAGTCCCAGGGCAAGCTCAAGGATGCGAGCGAGCGGTTCAACGACCGTATTGGGAAGATTTACCGCTTCTGTCGCTGTTACGGTTTGAGCCGTGAGCCTTGCATCTTCATGAGGGAAAAGCGCACCCTTAAGGGCGAGCTTACCTTCGCCGAGCTCGAGGACTTCGCGAAGCTGTGCGTGAACTACGTGACTAACAACTCCGACTGTAAGTGTTTAAAGATAGTACATCGTAGTTGTCAGTTTCGCATCTGTTTTAACCACCCTTTCGTACATTTCGCAGTGTTTTTGGGCACCTAGTGGCATGTGTGGGAGGGCACGCCGTTCTCCAGTCCAGGGTTTGTCAAGTGCGCTGCTCTCTGGGACTCCGAATTTGACGGAAGTCTTCCCATCGCCCTGTTTCCTGACCAGCTGCTTGTCATCCTTGCTGCGGTAGGTTACTAACGTTTTTTCAGTTTGTGGTATACACGACTTTTTTCCAACGGTTTGTGCGATGTATATGTATCAGGTGCGGTTCAAGCTTCGTTATCCGCACGACAAAGCCCAGTTCAAGCGGTCCGGGGACCCGGCTGCTTTTTCCAGGCAGGCAAGGGTGGTGCAGCGCTGGATCAATGAGGGTCCTGTTACACGTGACGGGGATTGTGTTGGCATTGGCAGCATCTGCATTGTTGGATGGAAGGAGATCCCCGAAGCTGAGCTGGAAGCAGATGAACTTGGTGATTTGACCCGACAGGACCTCACCTCTAGGGCCTCCTATCGCAGGGTTTATAACGAGAACGAAGTGCAGGCGGAGCTGTACTAGAACGCTTTTTTAGTAATAGTAGTTTTAGTACATGTACCCCTTAATAATATGAAATGTTATTTCTCTTAATTGTGTTTCCTGTGTGTACCAATTTTAAATATAGCTAATTAGAAACCTACCAATTGCACTCGCTTATAAGAACATTGTTAAAATCATGTTCGTTAAAAGAATTGTTTTCCCGTCCAATTTGTTTTTTTGGTCTAGTCAGTTCAAAACCAGTACACGCATTTATTTAGGTTTTATCGTAAGTAAATAGTCAGGGGCATTTTCGTTATACGAACAAATTTTTGGTCACATTGACATAAGGAAACGAAATTGATCAATTTGGGTGTGTTCACCCTTTTTTTGTGCGAGTCAGCGTTTATTGCGAATATTGCTGACGTGACATCGAATCGAAAACAACCTCGTGCCCAATGAAGTCGATCCAAATGTCCGTAACACACTCGTGTAGATTTTCCCTACCATTTCTGGAGGTTCGGCAGCCAGGCATTCGCCCAAGCGAAAACCACTCGGGGGCTAGATGCCACTAGCATAGAAAACCACTCGCCAAAACCAGGCAAATGCCCCGCGTAGAAAACCACTCGCCAGCTAGTTGCTTTCCAAACGATTGCGGGACCCCGAACTTTCCCGATGCGGCAAGCGCTGCGGCGCGTGCTACAAGGTGATTTGCGCCAACGACACGAAGCGCTGCCGCAGCGGCAAGGCGACCGTGACGGTGCGCGTCATTGGCGCGACGAGCACGGACAAGCAGATCTCGCTCTCCCCCGTCTCCTGGTCCAAGATCGTGCAGGGATCCGACCCCGTTAGCGTCACGTACAAGCGCACCAACTGCCATTCCACCCTCGGATCCGCGGTGCGCGTGCGCTCAACTCGACGGCGGGGCACTTCAACATTCGTGGGTCTCGCCGGCCCCGGTACGCTCAAGGCGGTCGAGATCAGCGCGGACGGAAAAGAATGGGAGAAGCTGACGCGCGACGGCAGCAAGGCGATCTGGGGGATCAAGGGCAAGGAGGCGAAGGAGGTTGTGGGCGCAAAGAAGGCGGTGAGCGTTCGGCTGACTGCGGGACACACGCTGGAGAAGATTACTCTCGACAAGGTCATTCCCGCCGACTGGAAGCCGCAGACGCTCTACTCGAGCAAGACCAACTTCAAGAAGCTCATGGCCGAGAGCAAGTAATGGCGAAGGAGAGTGTTGTGATTCTGGGCGGGTAGGTGCTTTTGACAAAAGACTGGCTGAACGTTACTTGGTACTAGCGGGAGGAAGGGGAGTGAATTGGGAGCGGGTTGGGTAAGGGAAGGGGGGAGTGTGTTTGTGAGAGGGGAGTATGGTGGTGCAGAAATGCTTGTATGCATGTTCTTCTGTTATAAGCGATGGTTCTAGTAATAGGTACCCAATATATAGTAGTTATATTTCAAGCTCTAATCATCTTAGCGTAGCCTTCATTCCATCCTAACCACCAACTTCCCAGTCACATGCCCTGCCATGCTCCTCCTCCACGCCTCTCTCGCCTCTTCAAACGCCACACTACTCTCCACCACCATCCTCACCTTGCCCTCCTCCGCAATCCTCCCCAGCACTGCCAGATCAGCCCCCTTGCTCTCCATCATCTCCATCATCACAGGCCACAGCTTCCTGGGGCGACAAGCAAGGCGGCGCCACAGTCCCAGAGCGAGCAGAGAGAGCGGAAGCTCCACATGCACCCACCTCCCTTGGGGACGGAGAACCCTGTCCACCGCAGAGACAGGCAGACTGTTGGGAGAAAAATCAATCACCGCATCGTACAGCTCGGTGATAGGCGGGTCAGAGGATGAAGCAACCTGTGCAGCAGCAGCAGCAGCAGCAGGAGCAGTGAAGCTGGTACCAGGCGCAGGGGATGGGGAAGGCGAATGGAAGAGCTGTTTCCCTGCAGTGGAGTTGTAGTCAAAAACCTCGTCTGCTCCAAGCACGTTCCGTGCAAAGGCGAGGTTGCGAGCGCCGACAGTGGCAGTCACGTGTGCCCCTGCTGCCTTGGCCAGCTGCACTGCCAGATGCCCCACTCCCCCCGATGCATTCGCCACCAGCACCCGCGCCCTGCTCCCACTGCTGCACTCATTGCTGCCATTGCTCATGCTCCTGCTACTCGAGATTGTGCTGTTGCTGCCTTTCTGCTCCGCACTCAGTTTAGCTGCAGGGACAGGGAGCGGCAGGCCAGCACAGTCCCTCACGGCTTGCAGGGCGGTGAGACCGACGACGGGGAGAGCAGCAGCAGTTTCGAAGGTGAGGGAGGAGGGCTTGCGTGCACTGGCGGCAGTTTCCAGTATGGCGTACTGCGCCAGGGCGCCCATTTTCTGACAACAGAGAAATGAGAACATACAAGAGGTATGGGGAAGCAAATGAGAAGGGAACACAAGCAAGAGGTGAGCTGGTTGAGGAGTGCGTAGTGAACCCGAGTGGGGCGAGAGCGCCCATTTTCACGAGAGTGGGGCCAGAGAGGATGGATAACGCACGGAGGGTGTGTGGAAGAGAAGTGGCAGTGAAAACACCAAACACCAGACTTTGGACGAGAGGTTGGTTTGCTTGTCCAGAGCAAAAGAGAGGGATGCGATATAGAGCGGTGGAGGTAGGTGCAGTGCAGTGGATTAGATCGGAAGAACGAAGATCAAAGCAGAATCTGGTGGTTACAGAACATACGAAGAACGGTGCCTTTCCAAAAACGGCATCTCCCACAGTGTACTTTGTAACGCCCGGCCCCACTGCCACCACGTTGCCTGCCAGGTCGTACCCTGCATGAACTTAGAGAAATTTAGGAGAATCAAACAATAATTCCGGATTCGAGTGTGAAGTGAGAAGGGTGAATGACAAGGTGGCGAGAAAAGAAATGCATGCAGGTTTTCGCCAGCAGCGGAAGAACCGCACAGCCAGGTAAGGGGACACAAGTAAGTGAGGACACAAGGCAGTGCATGCACAGCTCTCACCAACGGTGGCAGGGAGCCGCAGCAGCAGGAAGTGCACCTTTCAATCAATCGCCACATTTGAATGTCATTCTTAGATACATTCATCTTCTGCAGCTGCTTGCACGCTTTCTCACCAGCAGTGGCGGGGAAGCGGCGAGGAAGGAAGGGGATGAGTCCCGACTGCACCTTCCAGTCGCCCGGATTGATGCTCGCCGCGCGCACGCGAACCAGCACCTCGCCCTTGCTCGGCGCGGGCACAGGGACGTTCTGATTCAACTGGTGAAGTGAGAAAGAGCGAGGAATGGGGAGAAAACATTAAGGTTTGCTCGCCGCGCGCATGCGAACCAGCACCTCGCCCTTACGTGGCTTGCACGCGCACGGGGACGTTATAGTTTAACTGGTGAAGTGAAGGAGGTGCGGGATGGGAGAAATGCAGCAGCAAGCAGATGATGGGGAGCTTTGAATTAAGGTTTGAATCAAGCTTTGAAAAAAACTTATCACCCGCTCTCTAGCGAGCACCTCGCCCTTGCTCTGCCTGGGCGCGGGGATGCTGTCATTCAACTGGTGAAGCGAGGGAGATGGGGATGGAAGTATTTTGACGTATCACTCGCCCTTGCGCACGCGAACCAGCGCCTCGCCTTTTCACGGCATGGGCACGGGGACGTTCAAGTCGCTCAAGTGGTGAAATGCGGGGCATGCGGGATCATGGAGGACACGCAACAGCAAAGCAGATGATGATAGAGCTTCAACTTCGTCCCGCTACGGGATGAAGTTGACGCCTCACGTAAGTCATTCAAGTGACGGAGCGTCATGCTTCAGATCATGATGCGGGTACATCGATGAGTTTTGAGACGTCTCAAAGTACGTCGACGAACTGACCTAAAGCATCATCGCGACGATGGCAGCAGGATGGAATGCCCGCGAGCTACCAAAGGATGCCTGACGAACGTAAGCATGCGGAAGCTCACGCCTGTCCCACCTCCCTGCCCATCGCGTCGCGCCCTGCCTGTCCCGTCGCGTCGCGCCCGTCCCATCCCATCCCCTTGCGCCCGTCGTCCCTCCCTGCCCCGTCGCGTCGCGCTCGTCCCGTCCTGTCGCGTCGCGCCCGTCTCGTCCTCTGCGCGTCGTGTCGCGCCCAACCCGTCATGTCGTATCGCGCCCTACTCAGGCCTTCTAGTCGCCTAGCAACAATAGCTCCCTCCCCTCCGCAGCAGCTATGGCGGCGCTTAGGGTCCTGTGCTTTGATGCCGAGGGTAGGCCGCTGGAGTTATTTGTCTAGCTCCTCCGTGTGCAGCACCTGCTAGTGAGTCAGTGTCAGGCTGACGACTCCCTCTGGGCGCATGCCTCCGGTGATCTTCTTGCGTTCTCTACTTATGAACCCCTAGGCGTGTCAAACATATATGCTGCTTATTGTGTAGGCTGTAGTGGGGTAGCCCATATGGGGTACAACCCAAATTAGGGTTTCCTACTTGTACCCATCTTCTTGCTAGTTCATTCATTCCTGCTGCTAGATTCTAACATGGTATCAGAGCACTAAGGTCCGTAGGACCGTTTTTTTTCGGGCCCACCTACCGCTGCGGTTACCGCGCTACCCCACGTACCTGCCTGCCTTGCCTTGCCTTGTGACGTGCTGCACTACGCGCGCCGTCCAGCAGCCCTAGCGCTGCCTCCTGCTGCCCTAGGCCAGCGCGCTGCCCCTAGAGGCCCGTAAGGCCCGCGCGCCGCCCCTACACGCCCTTCAGGCCCGCGAACAGCCCCTGCAGACCGTTAGGCCCCTTGCTGCCGCGCGCTGCCCGCACCGAGCCGCGCGCAGCCCGCTGCTGCCGCGCGCTGCCCGCACCGAGCCCGCGCAGCCCGCACCGAGCCGCGCGCAGCCCGCTGCTGCCATGCGCAGCCCGCACCGAGCCCACGCAGCCCGCGCCGAGCCGCGCGCAGCCCGCTGCAGCCGCGCGCAGCCCGCACCGAGCCGCGCGCAGCCCGCTGCTGCCGCACTGGAGGTTCTGGTGCTGCTGGAGGTCCTGGTGCTGGTGGCGCTGGAGCTGGAGGTTCTGGAGCGACTGAGGGTGCTGGCACTGGAGGTTCTGGAGCTGCTGGAGGTGCAGGAGCTGAGGGTGCTGGCACTGGAGGTTCTGGAGCTGTTCGAGGTGCTGACGCTGAGGGTTCGGAGTCTACTGTTGCGCGGTCTCCTTGGAGTGGCCGCCTTCGTCCACGTGTGCCTGTCACCTCACAGCAGCTGCACGACTGGTACGGTCGCCGTCTGCGTCGCGCTTCTGGAGCTGGGGGCTCTGCTGCTGGAGGTACTTCTGCTGACGTCACTGGAGCTGGGAGTGGTGCTGGTCTCGGAGGTACTCGTACTGGGGGTACTGGTGCTACTGGGGCTGGAGGTGCTGAGCCTGCGGGTGCTGCTGCTGGGGACACTGCGGCTGGAGACCCTGGGACTGGGGGTGCCGGTTCTGGGGGTGCTGCTACTGGTGACGCTGAGTCTGGAGGTGCTGGCGCTGGAGGTACCGGTTCTGCGGCTGGAGCTTCTGGAGCTGCTGGAGGTGCTGGAGCGGCTGGAGACGCTGGAGCTACTGGAGGTGCTGGAGCTGCTGGTGCTGGTGCAGCTGCGCCGACACGACTGTTCTTCGCTCCGCCGTCTCCGTCATCTCTGCCGCCGCCTGACTCTGCTCTTCGTCAGGTTATTACTCTCCCGTCGTCTACTGGTCTTCCGTTACAGCCTGGCTCACCGCTGCCTGCTCCCTCTCCTTACACTGAGCAGACAGGTAGTCTTGCTGAGCGTCGTGAGCCTGTGTCGCGTCCTGTCTCGCCTGTTCGTCCTGGTCGTACCGGTCGTCGTGTTCCTCGTCAGCGTCAGCCGGCTGTCCCCGGCACACGCCTTGTAGCCCTGCGTCGGTCCTCTCCTCCGGAGCGTACTCCTCTTCCGTCTCCCCCTGCGTCCTCTTTGCCTGTTGTCGCGGATCCCGAGTCTGACCGGTTTCATGCTGAGCACCCTACTGTCACGCGTCTGCTAGCCACTGTTGTCACTGACCCGTCGTTTGAGTCTGCTGCTGCGTCTGCCCTGGTCGCTGAGCTTGTTGACTTTGCTGCTGCCTGTCGTCTAGACTTCGCTGCCAGTCTTGTTGCTGAGTCTGAGTCTGTCTGTTCTCCGTCCGTCGGGGGTGAGTGTGCTCTTAGCACGGACGTCCTTGAGGACAGGCACGAGGACCTTGAGTGTCTTGCGGCTGCTGCGCCTCATCTCGTGGCCATGCTGCTTGCCTTTGAGGGAGACCCGGATGCACCAGACATCCCGACCCCGCGCTCTTACGCTGAGGCGATCGCGGGTGAGTACTCCTCTCAGTGGCAGACAGCCATGGACGCAGAGATGGCATCCTGGAAGTCCACAAGCACTTACGTCGATGAGGTTCCCCCTCCTGGGGCGAACATGGTCGATGGCATGTGGATTTTCAGGGTGAAGCGGCCGCCGGGTTCTCCGCCTTTCTTCAAGGCTCGTTACGTTGCTAGAGGCTTCAGTCAGCGAGAGGGAGTTGACTTCTTCCAGACCTTCTCCCCCACCCCGAAGATGACCACTCTTCGGGTGCTGCTGCACGTTGCCGCTCAGCGTGACTACGAGCTTCACTCTCTTGACTTCAGCACAGCCTTCTTACAGGGCAGCCTGCACGAGGAGATCTGGCTGCGCCGCCCACCTGGCTTCACTGGGTCTTTCCCTCCTGGTACCCAGTGGAGCCTCCAGCGGCCAGTCTACGGTCTCCGCCAGGCACCTCGTGAGTGGCACGACACACTGAGGACTACACTTGCGGCTCTTGGGTTCGCTCCTTCCACTGCTGACCCGTCGCTGTTTCTGCGCACCGACACTTCCCTGCCGCCGTTCTACATCCTCGTGTACGTCGACGACCTGGTCTTTGCCACTGCTGACACTGAGGCTCTCGCTCAGGTGAAGTCGGAGCTGCAGAAGAGACACACGTGCACAGACCTGGGTGAGCTGCGCAGCTACCTTGGCTTGCAGATCACCCGGGACAGAGCACGCCGCACCATCACCCTGACTCAGTCACACATGGTGCAGCAGGTCCTTCAGCGCTTCGGCTTCTCCTGGTCCTCCCCACAGCACACTCCTCTGGCTACAGGTCACTCGCTCTCAGCTCCACCTTCGGACGAGTCCGTAGAGCCGAGTGGTCCTTACCCAGAGCTTGTTGGCTGCCTCATGTACCTGATGACTTGCACTCGTCCAGACCTCGCGTACCCTCTTGGCCTTCTTGCTCGCTACGTGGCTCCTGGTCGGCACCGACCTGAGCACATGGCTGCTGCTAAGAGGGTACTGCGCTACTTGTGCAGTACATCAGGCATGGGGCTAGTGCTTGGAGGACGGAGTGAGGTGGTGCTCACTGGGCACTCAGACGCGTCTTGGGTTGACGACCAGACTACACAGCGGTCGTCACAGGGTTACACCTTCAGTCTTGGCTCTGGCTCTGTTTCTTGGCGGTCTACACGCTCGTCTTCTGTTCTCAGCTCCAGTTGTGAGGCTGAGATCTACGCCACCGCCATGGCTGCACAGGAGCTACGCTGGCTCACCTACCTGCTGACTGACTTGGGTGAGCGGCCTCGTTCTCCTCCAGTTCTGTACGTTGACAACAAGGCGGCCATTGCCTTGTGTGAGGAGCACAGACTGGAGCACAGAACGAAGCACATCGCTCTGCGTTACTTCCTGGCTCGAGAGTTGCAGCAGCGAGGTCAGCTTCGTCTTCGTCACGTGGCCACTCGGGCCAACACTGCTGATATATTCACCAAGGCACTTCCGTCTGGTGATCATCAGCGCTTTTGTACCCTGTTAGGCCTTGTGCCTACGCTTCCACACTTGCTGTAGTCTTTGCTTGTACTGTGATCTATATATATATATATATATATTCTGCATGCTTGCCCTTGCTAGGTAGTGATCACTGGTCTATTATTGTTGCATATATATATACCTCTGCATGTGAACTGGCCTTGTGGCCCTTTGCTTGTGCTCAGAGAGTGTGGTGACGTTGTGATCCACCCTGAGCTTGCTTTGCTTCTCTTGACTGGTCGTGTGACCCTTGTTCTCCCCCACTTTGCCTATGGGGGTGTGTCAAATTATATATGCTGCATATTGTGTAGGCTATAGTGGGGTAGCCCATATGGGGTACAACCCAAATTAGGGTTTCCTACTTGTACCCATCTTCTTGCTAGTTCATTCATTCCTGCTGCTAGATTCTAACAAGGCGCTGATCCCACCACTCTAGACAGAGAGCGTTCTGCACGTCAGCGCGCTGTGCTGACAGCCTGGAAGTCGCGTGATGCCGCGGCCTGCATCCCCTTCAGCAGCCTTTTTCCTGAGTCTGAGGAGACCCACTTTACCCAGGTTGGCACTGCTAGCGTGTTCCTAATTGCGATCAAGGCCCGCTACTCCACTCCCACCACTGTCTCTCTTGGTCGCCTGTTCCTCCCGTTCCTGTTTCCTGACCTCGCCTCGTTTGAGCGTTCTGCTGACTTGATCGCTCACCTGCGTTCGCTGAATTCTAGCCTGCATTGACGCACAGCTTGCGCTGCTCCCTCCGTATGGAGATTACTATTTATTTCATTGTCACTGGCCTCCCTGACCGCCTTGCCTCGGTTCGTGACGCACTTCTTCTGAAGCACCCTAGCGAGCTCACTATCGAGATCCTTGAGTTTGCACTCAAGGACGTCGAGTGCAACCTTCGCTCGGTAGCCTCTACCTCTGGCGCTGTCCCCCCCCCCACTGTTCCATGGGTGCACTGTCCCACAGCTGCTCACCTTCACTGCCTCCCTCGCCGCTACCGCTACTGACGAGACCGCGGGTGCTGTCACGACTTATGCGCGGTCTAGAATTAGGAGTGGCAGGAGGGGCGGCCAGTGTGCAGCCAGCAGCGGAGACGGCGGAGGTGGCGTGGCAAGTGGCGGTGGCGGGAGTGCAGGTGTTGGTGAAGCACCTCGCGCAGCTTCTAGTCGCCCCCCTGCTGCAGCTGGTGGAGATGACGCTCGAGTTCGTCGGGCACTTGCGGGGCTGCCAGCTGCGGGTGCTGGGGTGGCGGCCTGGTACCTGGCTCAGCAGCAGCAGCAGCAGCAGCAGCAGCAACAGCAGCAGCAGCCACTCCTCTCGCAGCAGCCACAGCAGCAGCAGGGGCAGCAGCAGGGTCAGAGGCACGGGTCAGGACCGAGTCAGATTTCGCGTGGTGATGCCCACCCACCCTGCCCCTACCTCATCCAGACAGGTACTCACAGTGGCCTCCGCTGCGACCGCCGTCACCCACCGAATCAGTGCTTTTCTCGGCTCACTGACAGACTTCGCGCGGCCTACGGTGCAGACGGACTAACTAGCTTCTCTTTGTTCTCTCGCATGATCCCGCACTGTGGGAGATGTCTGCTTCTCAGTTACTTGACTATTAGGAACCACAAGTGCTTCTAACGGGCTTTCTCGCGTATTTCTAGCTTAGGTGCTAGTGTTGATCCTATGCTAGTTGCTAGTGTAGGTACTTGCTCAGGTTCTTCTCCAAGTGCTACTCCGGAGGACGCTTCGCTGTCTTTCACTCTGGACTCTGGAGCTTCGCACTGTTTCTTCCGCGACCACACGACTCTTACTCCGCTTCCTGCGCCAGTCCCTATGGCACTGGCTGATCCCACTTCGAGACCAGCCATTGCTCACCACTAAACTACGCTTCCGTGCCCGGCTGTTCCATCGGGTTCTCTGACGGGCTTCTACGTCCACTCGTTCTTTAGTTACTTGGTGGGTGTGCGGCCGCTCGTGAGTCAGCACGTTGGTGTTTGGTTTGAGCCTTCTGGAGACTCTGGGACCTGTGTGGACGGTGACACGTACGCCCCCCTGACCATCTTTCGCGAGGAGCCGGGTTCTTGTCTCTACACGCTTCACACTGGCCCCCGAGGGCAGCAGCAGCAGCAGCAGCGGCGGCGGCAGCTGCCTCCGACCCCTGTAACTGCCCCCCCGTCAGGTCCCAGCGTCCTACCAGGTAACTGCGTCAGGTCAGGTTACAGCGTCTGGTCCGGTTGTTGCGTCTTGCTCCTGTCGGTCGCTTGCCCACCCCACCGTTCTGTGGCACCACCGTCTTGGTTACCCATCCGTTCCTTGCCTTCGCACTATGTCTAGTCAGCGTCTTGACTTAAGCCTCCCGCCAGTCTTGCCATCGCTGCCGCCTTCGCCTGCACCGCCGTGCGGCCCTTGCGTCGAAATTCGGCTATATGCCGCCCCTCACTCCTCCTCCCTTCGTCCGGCCACCGAGCCCTTTGAGACTCTCCAATTTAACGTCTGGGGCCCCGCCCCTCGCCCTGGTCCTTAGAGAGAGAGTTTCTTTCTGGTGATCATCGACGACTACTCTCGCTACACCACTGCTTTCCCTTTGGCGAAGAAGTCACATTGGTACTCCTCACTGTCGTGTCAGTTGTCTTCACTCCGACCGTGGGGGTGAGTTTCGCTCCGGCGTTCTTGCCGGATTTCGTCGCGAGCAGGGCATCCGCCAGTCTTGGACGCTTACAAAATCCCCACAGCATAATGGGGATGCTAAGCGCCGCATAGGATTGATCATGGAGATTGCACGCACCTCCGTGATTCACGCCCGTGCCCCCCATTTTCTGTGGCCTTACGCGGTTCGATACACTGCACATCAGCTGAACCTCTGGTCCCGTGTCTCCCATCCAGGAGTTTCACCGACCATTGTTGGACCGGGTCTCCTGGTGTTGCATCACGTTTTCGTGTCTGGGGCTGCTTGGCGTTGTTGTGTGATGCTATCATTCGCATTCACGTCTGTCTGCCTCCCATCATATGTTCGTGCGTTGCATGCGTGGTGTGAGCGTGTGCAAGAATTTGTGTTTTGTGCGGTTTGGATTTTCTGAGTGTTTGTGAATGCCTTTTGGATTGAGCAGATATCTGAAGTGACTTCTCTGCTCAAGTGCTTTCCGACGAGCCAAGGATCGCTTCAATCGGAGCACGAACGAGAAAGTTACGAACGTTTGAAGTTCGTATGCTTTTCATGTTTGGTTGTGGTGACTCGGAAAATGTGGGAGTGACTCAATATGGGGTACAGACTTTTGGGGGTTGGGAAATTCGTACCCATCACTGTAGATGCTGCCAAGTGGTGGAGTGAAGCCAAACTAGGTTGGCAAGTGTGGCCAAGTTGGGTGAGGTGGATTGTGGAGGTTGGGAAAGTGACAAAAGTGAAAGTGGGGTTGCCTATGGAGAGGGGAATTGTGTGGCATGGGGTTTCCTTGGTTGGGGACTCTCTTGGGACCTTCCCTCTCGTCCTCCTCTTCCCTCCTACCTGGTTTAGTGCTACTCTAACACTCTTGTGTGCAACTTGTAAAACTT
Source organism: Closterium sp. Yama58-4 (assembly GCA_947470075.1). Classification (NCBI taxonomy): domain Eukaryota; kingdom Viridiplantae; phylum Streptophyta; class Zygnematophyceae; order Desmidiales; family Closteriaceae; genus Closterium; species Closterium sp. Yama58-4. The sequence goes on along the minus strand of CANIUD010000827.1, from coordinate 34,240 downwards.
GTGAAACTATTGTGATTGAGTTAAGTTTCTATGGCAGCTTACCCCCTAGTGCGCCGAAATTCAAAACTCGAGTTATAATCCATCTTCGGATGCGATTCTAATTGGGAATTGTTGTCAAACATTATATATGTTGTGTTTGTTTAGGCTACAGTGGGTTAGCCTATAGGGGGTACACAATTCTAGGGTTAGGTACTTGTACTGATTTCACTGTTAGTTCAATCATTCCTGTCCGTTCATTCTGACATGGTATCAGAGCAGGTCCTTCGCTAGGACCGTTTTTTTAGGGCCCACCGCTACCTACCTACCTACCTACCTACCTACCTACCTACCTACCTACCTGCCTACCGGCGCCCTAGGGCGCCTCGTTTTATTTATTTATTTTTTTTTTCACGGCCCCCTAAGGCCCCGCGACCCGCGACCCGCCCCTTAGCGACCCGCGCGCCGCCCCTTAAGGCCCCGTCGGCCCACGCGCCCGCCCCTTACGGCCCCGCGCTCGCCCCTTACGGCCCCGCGCTCGCCCCTTACGGCCCGTGGTGGTCGTGGAGGAGCTGGCGGTGGTCTGAGCCAGCAGCACACTCCGTCGCTCCAGGAGGCCCGTGAGTGGTATTCCCAGCGCCCGGGGGCGCGTGGCTTTAGCTGCACGTACGTCATCCGCACTGGTGACCGCACTGGTCAGACGTATGGGAGGCCGCACCCCACTCACAGCTGTTTCTCGCGCCTTGACGACGCTTGGCGCGCTCAGTTCCCTGACGGCGGTGAGCTGCCCCGCTGGCTTGATTTGGAGAGGAAGGGAGTTGATATCTGGGCTCTAGACTTTGATGCTATTCTCACTGCCATGTATGCGATGTTTACTAGTGGAGAGGGTGCTCAGTACTTGCGTGTTCCGCCCGACCCGGGCATTCTGACCAGTGAGGCTGCCGCTCTAGGTGCTAGTGAGGCTGCCACTGCAGGTACTCGCGTGTCTGCCACCTCAGGTGATGGTGAGGCTGTCGCTCTAGGTGCTAGTGAGTCTGTCTCCCCTGGTACTGAGTCGACTGAGGCACTGCACACCTTCACCCTGGACTCAGGTGCTTCTCGCTGTTTCTTTCGTGACCGCACTGCCCTTGAGCCACTCGCTCGGCCAGTTGCTGTCTCCCTCGCTGACCCCTCTGGGGGTCCGGTCATTGCGACCTCCTCCACTGTTCTTCCCTGTCCTGCGGTCCCGTCTGGCACACTGTCTGGTCTCCACCTTCCCTCGTTCTCTACGAACTTGGTGGCGGGCTGTGCGCTCCAGGACGCGGGTGTTCACCAGTTCACCCCTGCCTACGAGCGCGTGACACACTGCACGTGTGCTCGGACGGGCCGTCACCTGGCTACCTTCACTCGGCAGCCGAGGTCGGACCTGTACACACTGACCACTGAGTCCCCTCAGGTAGCTGCGTCCGCGTCTGCGTCAGGTCAGCTGTCGGCCCCCTGCTCGTGTCGCTCTCTGGCGCACGACACCGTCCTCTGGCACCACCGACTTGGCCACCCGTCTGTGCAGCGCCTTCGTGCCATGCACAAACGGCAGCTTGTCTCTGGTCTTCCCAGGGTGCTCCCTCCCCTCCCACCCTCGCCGGCTCCTCCCTGTCTTCCCTGTGTCGAGGGGCGGCAGCGCGCCGCTCCTCACTCCTCCTCCTTTCCCCCGACGACTGCTCCCTTGCAGACGCTTCACCTGGACGTGTGGGGCCCAGCCCGCGTCCGTGGTCAAGGTCAGGAGAGGTACTTCCTGATTGTTGTTGACGACTTCTCGTGCTACACCACGGTCTTCCCCTTGCGCACCAAGGGTGAGGTCCCTGCTGTCTTGATCCCTTGGATCCGCAGAGCTCGTCTCCAGCTCAGCGAGCGTTTTCGCTCGGACTTTCCTGTCCTGCGTTTGCACTCTGACAGAGGTGGTGAGTTCTCCTCCGACCTCTTGGTAGCCTACTGTGCGGAGCACGGCATTGAGCAGTCGTTCACGCTTCCGGCCTCTCCACAGCAGAATGGGGTTGCTGAGCGCCGCATTGGCTTGGTCATGGAGGTCGCTCGTACCTCCCTGATCCATGCGGCTGCCCCCCACTTTCTGTGGCCGTTTGCGGTCCGATACGCTGCGCATCAGCTCAACCTCTGGCCCCGTGTCTCCTTGCCGGAGACTTCCCCGACACTGCGTTGGACGGGAGAGGTTGGCGATGCGTCGCGTTTTCGGGTCTGGGGATCCCGAGCTTTTGTTCGCGACACGTCCGCGGACAAGCTCTCCCGTCGCGCTGTTCCCTGTATCTTCCTTGGCTTTGTCCCGGACGCGCCTGGTTGGCAGTTTTACCACGTCACCTCGCGCCGGGTTCTGCCTTCTCAGGACGTCACTTTTGACGAGTCCGTCCCCTACTACCGCCTCTTCCCCTACCGCACTGCCCCGCTCCCCCCTCCGCCTCTCTTCCTCGCGCCAGGTGCTGCTGTGGTAGACCCCCTCCCCCCTCAGGGTGCCGCTCCCTCAGGTGTGTCCCAGGTAGACCCGGTTGAGCCTGTCGAGGTAGCTGTCGAGTCTCGTCCTGCTAGGGGAGCTGAGCCTGCGCGTGAGGAGCCTGGGGGTGCTGAGCCTGGGGGTGTTGAGCCTGGGGGTGCTGAGCCTGGGGTTGCTGAGCCTGGGGGTGCTGAGACTGGGGGTGCTGAGTCTGGGGGTGCTGAGTCTGGGGGTGCTGAGTCTGGAGGTACTGGGCCTGAGCGTGCTACACCTGGAGGAGCCCTCTCCTCACAGCAGCTGCAGGAGAGGTACTTACAGTACTGCAGCCTCCGGAGAGGTGCTGCTGGAGCTGGTACCGGTACTTCCCCTCCTACCCGGGAGCTCCCCTCCCTTCAGCAGATCCGAGAGTGGTACACGCGGCGCTGCAGTCTTCGGAGTGGAGCTCCTGGTGCTGCGGACCCTGGAGGTGGAGCTGCTGCTGGTGCTGAGGACCCAGGCGGTGGAGCTGCTGCTGGTGCTGAGGACCCGGGCGGTGGAGCTGCTGCTGGTGCTGAGGACCCGGGCGGTGGAGCCGCTGCTGGTGCTGAGGACCCGGGCGGTGGAGCTGCTGCTGGTGCTGAGGACCCGGGCGGTGGAGCTGCTGCTGGTGCTGAGGACCCGAGCAGTGGAGCTGCTGCTGGTGCTGAGGACCCGGGCGGTGGAGCTGCTGCTGGTGCTGAGGACCCGAGCGGTGGAGCTGCTGCTGGTGCTGAGGACCCGGGCGGTGGAGCTGCTGCTGGTGCTGAGGACCCGAGCAGTGGAGCTGCTGCTGGTGCTGAGGACCCGAGCGGTGGAGCTGCTGCTGGTACTGAGGACCCTGCCGCTGGTGTCTCTACTGGTTCTGGAGACGCTGCGCGGCCGCGACCGTACTTCGTACCACTCCTTCAGCAGGTTCTTGGACAGGCTCCTCCTCCTTGTCCTCCTCCCTCCGTAGAGTGTCCTCCGCCTGTCCAGTCACCGTCACAGTTACCGCCTGCCTCGCCTCTCCCTGGTCCCTCTCCTTACACTGGTCCCACAGGAGGTCTTACAGAGCGTCGTGAGCCTGAGTCTCGTCCCACGTCTCCTGTTCGTCCTGCTCGCACTGGTCGTCGTGTCCCACGTGAGCGTCCTCCTCCTGTCCCTGGCACTCACTACATGACCCTGCGTCCCTCCACTGCTCCTCAGCGTGTCCCGCTGCCGTCTCCTCCTGCGTCCTCTCTACCTACTCTTCCTGACCCGGAGTCTGACTTCCGTCGTGCTGCCAGTCCCACTGTCACGCGTCTCCTCGCCACTGTTGTCACTGACCCTACCTTTGAGTCCTCTGCTGCGTCTGCTCTGGTCGCTGAGTTGGTTGACTTTGCTGCTCGGTGTCGCCTAGACTACGCCGCTAGCCTTGTTGCTGAGTTTGAGTCTGTCTGTCCTCCGTCCGTCGGGGGTGAGTGTGCTCTTGGCACGGACGTCCTTGAGGACAGACAGGAGGAGTTCCAGTGCTTTGCTACTGCTTTGCCCCATCTCGTGTCCATGCTAGTTGCCCCTGAGGGAGACCCGGATGCACCAGACATCCCGACCCCGTGCTCTTACGCTGAGGCGATGGCGGGTCCCTACTCCTCTCAGTGGCAGACAGCCATGGACGCAGAGATGGCTTCCTGGAAGTCCACAGGCACCTACGTCGACGAGGTTCCCCCACCTGGGGCGAACATCGTCAGTGGCATGTGGATTTTCAGGGTGAAGCGGCCGCCGGGTTCTCCTCCTGTCTTCAAGGCGCGCTACGTTGCTCGAGGCTTCAGTCAGCGAGAGGGAGTTGTCTTCTTCCAGACCTTCTCCCCCACCCCGAAGATGACCACTCTTCGGGTGCTGCTGCACATAGCCGCTCAGCGCGACTACGAGCTTCACTCTCTTGACTTCAGTACTGCTTTCTTGCAGGGCAGCCTGCACGAGGAGATCTGGCTGCGCCGCCCTCCTGGCTTCACTGGGTCGTTTCCTCCTGGTACCCAGTGGAGGCTCCAGCGGCCGGTCTACGGTCTCCGCCAGGCACCACGTGAGTGGCACGACACACTGAGGATGACACTTGCGGCTCTTGGGTTCGCTCCCTCTACTGCTGACCCGTCGCTGTTTCTACGCACCGACACTTCTCTGCCGCCGTTCTACATCCTCGCGTACGTCGACGACTTGGTCTTTGCCACTGCTGACACTGCGGGACTCGCCTACGTGAAGTCGGAGCTGCAGAGGAGACACACGTGCACAGACCTGGGTGAGCTGACAAGCTATCTTGGCTTGCGGATCACCCGGGACAGAGCACGGCGCACCATCACTTTGACTCAGTCACACATGGTGCAGCAGATTCTTCAGCGCTTCCGCTTCACGTACTCCTCGCCCCAGTCCACTCCTCTGCCTACCGGTCACTCGCTCTCAGCTCTGCCTTCGGATGAGTCCGTAGAGCCGAGTGGCCCGTATCCAGAGCTTGTGGGCTGCCTCATGTACCTGATGACCTGCACTCGACCTGACCTTGCATACCCTCTTAGCATCCTTGCACGCTATGTCGCTCCTGGCCGTCACAGGAAGGAGCACATGGATGCCGCTAAGAGGGTGTTGCGCTACTTGTGCAGTACGTCGGGCATGGGGCTAGTGCTTGGAGGGCGAGACCGAGTTGTACTCACTGGACACTCAGACGCTTCTTGGGCGGACGACCAGGCTACTCAGCGGTCGTCTCAGGGTTACACTTTCAGCCTTGGCTCTGGCTCAGTTTCTTGGCGTTCTACACGCTCTTCTTCTGTTCTCAGCTCCAGTTGTGAGGCTGAGATCTACGCCACAGCCATGGCTGCCCAGGAGCTACGCTGGCTGACCTACCTGCTGACCGACTTGGGAGAGCGGCCTCGTTCTCCTCCAGTGCTGTACGTCGACAACCAGGCTGCCATTGCCTTGTGTGAGGAGCACAGACTGGAGCACAGAACGAAGCACATCGCCCTGCGGTACTTCCTTGCTCGTGAGCTGCAGCAGCGCGGTCAGCTTTGTATTCGCTACGTGGCCACTGAGGCCAACACTGCTGATGTGTTCACCAAGGCGCTTCAGCCTCGTGACCATCAGCGCTTCTGCACTCTACTGGGCCTTGTGCCTACTGGACCTCACTTACTTACCTCTTGACTTTGCTTGTACTGTGATCACTATATATATCTATACCTGCATGTTTACTCTTGCTAGGTTGTGATCACTGTATCTCTTGCTCTGTTATAAACCTGCATGTGAACTGGTCTTGTGACCACTAGCTTGTGCTCGGAATTTGTGTGGAATCCTTGAGATCCACCCTGAGCTTGCCTTCCTTTGCTTTGACTGGTCTCGTGACCCTGTGGTTGTCTCCCACTGCGCCTATGGGGGTGTGTCAAACATTATATGTTTATATGATTGTAGGCTGTAGTGGGTTACACCTTAGGGGGTACACTAGATTAGGGTTTACTACTTGTATCCAACTTTGTGCTAGTACAGTCATTCTGACAGCCCTCACGCCGCGGGTATGGTGTGTTGCCTATAGAGAGTATTTTGCGTGTGCGTCACGTCGTTCCCAAAACCATTGACCCAGCTCATCCTAGGGCAACATTTATGTTGAATCACTTTAGATGGTAGTTAGTGTTTAGGAAACCATTATGTAATGTATATATGTACATATTCAGGGTTCGCTCTGTTCACCTTCACCAATTAAATAAATGCGTTTTGAGATGCTCTCACTGCACTCATAACTTGAACTATAGTTTATAGGGCCTTCTTGTGGACTTTCTTACAAAATTCCTGGCGGGGTCCACCGAAAGGCGCATCTAACAAAAATGGCGTCTGTGTCGTTCTAGACTACATCGAATAATTCTTTGTCACCAAGACCCATTACGACCACTATGAACAGCAATAAAAGGTATGTATAACGTAGTTCAACTCACTCCGCCGCATCCGTGAAATTTCACGCTCGACCCATTACACCGCATTGATATTCTCACGCTTGACCCAAGTGACGTGTCGTGTGGTCATTGCATCCGTGGTGCGTGAGTTGTCGCGTGTGTGTGCATTCACGGAATTTTCTCAACTTGGCCTGTGGCTGTTCTCGGCTTCAACACTGTGAATACAGGTCAGCTTTGACTCGCATGCTTTGTATGTGTTCGCCAGCGTCGCAAGTACCGAATTGCACGCGAGAAGGGTTGATGTACTTCAGGTTTTTCCATCGCTTTTTTAAATCTTCCCGAAAACACACCCCAGTGTGTCAGTTTTCGGAATTACGTAAGTACCCCACTTTCGACATGGATCGGTTGGGGACTTGCGTTTAAAACCACTTCGGTTCTTACGAAGTCTAGACAATACGCTCTGTACAAATCAGGTACAACAACACAAAATCGACCACCCACCAGCAAAGCGCGTAAGTGTGAGAGCGTTGCGTGGCTTGGCAGCAAATCGGTGCTACAGTTCATTTCGAGGCTACACCTTGAAGGTTATGCAACAGTTGCACTGCGTGGCTCTACTTGGGCAGCAAAGTGGTGCCCAGCTGCACAAGGTGGCTTTCTTGTGGTGCCCAATTGCACATCGTGGCCTCACCTGGGCAGCAAACTGGTGCCCAGTTTGACAGCCTGGCACCACCCGGGCAGCAAAGAGGTGCAGCACTGGATGCGTTCACTTTGCCTCGCTGACCTTGGCCAACCACTCACATTAGGAACTGGTTCCAGCGGGGTGTTTTTTGGCCAATAAAACGCTATCGCGCCACCACGTAGCTGTTATCTTCCCACCTTAGTGCTCTTGCCTCATCCACCGTGGCCTGGGAGGCGGCGGTGTGTAGACGAAAATTTTCACTCCGTCCTTCCAGAAACTGCATGCCGACAAACGTCAGCCAACGCGCCTTTGGTGAACGCCAGCAGGGATGAAGACGGAACTATACCGCTCATCGTCATCCTAGGGCTACTCACATCCCCTGAAACCCCCCCCACACACCATCTCCTCCCTCTCTCCCTTCCCCGTTGGCAGACGAAAGGGTTACCTGCTCTATCTTCGTGTCTCAGTTTGGAAATTCAAACTTCGAAATTTCAAACTTTCTCCAAACTTAGCTCGGCAGACTCCTTTTCCCATTCTATCCTAGCGCGACCCGTGCCGAGCCTCCATGCGGTGCGGAGTGGGTCTCTGGTTTGGTAAACACCCCGTCAGCCAATCATGGTGCGATTTCCAACCTTCACGCTTGCTCTTTCATTAGTGTTACATTCGTTCATGGTTTAGCCCGCTTTTTTGTCACCTCGCCCGCATGTATTTAAATAGGCAGGCTGGCAACTAGCTGGCTATACGTTTGTCGTCCGTTCTATTTTATTCACACCTAGCTGAAGATGGCACGCGGTCATGCTCGAGATCTCGTCCCTGCATCAATGCGTTCGTTGCAGACTAGGCAGGCTCTGCCTCGGACCAGCAAAACCAATCATAAGTATATTGGGAACAACTCCACTGTCAGTAAGTTCACTTGTGTGTGTGCGTGTGTGTTTCTGTTTTTTGTTTGTTTTTAATTGCTCATATACTATTTGTAAACCTGACGGTTCTCACTTGTCTTAAACTATGTCTAACCCACGTTTCTATAAACCTGATTGTCGCAGAAGCCAGTCACGAAGACGAGGCGGACATCCTACCGCCTCGTCGCCATGGTACCGGCCAACGTTCCAAGCACGCGAGGCGGAGCCTCGATGACGTCAATAACGGCTCCGCCGGTGGGACAACCGTGCAGGCTCAGGGAGCAGGTGTGAAGACTAAATCCGACTCCCGTCGCCCGCCGTTGAACGCTTCTGCCGCTGATGGAAATGCCGTGGCGGTCGGTGGTTCCTCCTCTGCCTCGGTTCCCCCGGCTGGTGCTGTGAACGCTGCTTCCCCTGCTGCTGTTGCTACTGCTGCTCCCGGATCTCCCATTTCTGCGGCAGCTGTTGCTGCAGCTCCCGGGTCTCCCCCTGCTGCTGCTTCCGACGGTGGTGCCCCTGGTGGTGGTGATGTTGCCCCCAATGCTGTTGTCTCTGCCGAGAAAGATGCTCCTGAGGAAGGTGCTTGTGCCCTGTTGCTGTTTTGATTTCCTTTTGCTCACCGGTATAACTAGATCGGAGCTGTTGCGCCGTGCATGATTTTGTGAGTATAACACTTAAAAAGATCATGTTTTGCTCTTGCCTTTTTCCCACCAACAGGAAACGCCGATCAATCCCCGATGGAGATGATTATGACCCGCGCGAAAGGGCAAGTGTACACAACTGATGCCGCTCGGTTTGACGAGGAGGCGCGCGCCGAACCTGATGTGAATGAGGAGCTGCGCATCAAGGCGGAGAGTCAGAAGGCGATTGCAGGGGTTTATCAGAAGGAGAACGGGCGCCTCGCTGAAGAAATGAAAAGCGCCCTGGTGCTTTTAACGCACCTTGCTAAGAAGGTCCAGCAAGTGGACCAGTCGCAGCTCGACTGGAAGGTACATTTTCATATCAAAGTTTTGGTTTTGGTCAAAGTCAGTGTTGAGTTTTACACCTTCTGACTTTCTAACTACGCTAATTTTCAGAAATACATCAAGGAAGCTTGCGACGATTTCCTGTTCAAGCAGGAGACGCTCAACCTCAACCCCGACTCTGAAACCATGCTCAATGCTTTGATAAGTAAGTACTGCCATCTATTTGTCTGACTACGATTCTGTTAATTACTATTGCTTACTACCCGTTGGTCGTGTGCAGGGAAGGCGGGATACACCCCCGAGTCACCCGAAGGACTGCAAGTGGCTGCGATTGCCAAGTCCCAGGGCAAGCTCAAGGATGCGAGCGAGCGGTTCAACGACCGTATTGGGAAGATTTACCGCTTCTGTCGCTGTTACGGTTTGAGCCGTGAGCCTTGCATCTTCATGAGGGAAAAGCGCACCCTTAAGGGCGAGCTTACCTTCGCCGAGCTCGAGGACTTCGCGAAGCTGTGCGTGAACTACGTGACTAACAACTCCGACTGTAAGTGTTTAAAGATAGTACATCGTAGTTGTCAGTTTCGCATCTGTTTTAACCACCCTTTCGTACATTTCGCAGTGTTTTTGGGCACCTATTGGCATGTGTGGGAGGGCACGCCGTTCTCCAGTCCAGGGTTTGTCAAGTGCGCTGCTCTCTGGGACTCCGAATTTGACGGAAGTCTTCCCATCGCCCTGTTTCCTGACCAGTTGCTTGTCATCCTTGCTGCGGTAGGTTACTAACGTTTTTTCAGTTTGTGGTATACACGACTTTTTTCCAACGGTTTGTGCGATGTATATGTATCAGGTGCGGTTCAAGCTTCGTTATCCGCACGACAAAGCCCAGTTCAAGCGGTCCGGGGACCCGGCTGCTTTTTCCAGGCAGGCAAGGGTGGTGCAGCGCTGGATCAATGAGGGTCCTGTTACACGTGACGGGGATTGTGTTGGCATTGGCAGCATCTGCATTGTTGGATGGAAGGAGATCCCCGAAGCTGAGCTGGAAGCAGATGAACTTGGTGATTTGACCCGACAGGACCTCACCTCTAGGGCCTCCTATCGCAGGGTTTATAACGAGAACGAAGTGCAGGCGGAGCTGTACTAGAACGCTTTTTTAGTAATAGTAGTTTTAGTACATGTACCCCTTAATAATATGAAATGTTATTTCTCTTAATTGTGTTTCCTGTGTGTACCAATTTTAAATATAGCTAATTAGAAACCTACCAATTGCACTCGCTTATAAGAACATTGTTAAAATCATGTTCGTTAAAAGAATTGTTTTCCCGTCCAATTTGTTTTTTTGGTCTAGTCAGTTCAAAACCAGTACACGCATTTATTTAGGTTTTATCGTAAGTAAATAGTCAGGGGAATTTTCGTTATACGAACAAATTTTTGGTCACATTGACATAAGGAAACGAAATTGATCAATTTGGGTGTGTTCACCCTTTTTTTGTGCGAGTCAGCGTTTATTGCGAATATTGCTGACGTGACATCGAATCGAAAACAACCTCGTGCCCAATGAAGTCGATCCAAATGTCCGTAACACACTCGTGTAGATTTTCCCTACCATTTCTGGAGGTTCGGCAGCCAGGCATTCGCCCAAGCGAAAACCACTCGGGGGCTAGATGCCACTAGCATAGAAAACCACTCGCCAAAACCAGGCAAATGCCCCGCGTAGAAAACCACTCGCCAGCTAGTTGCTTTCCAAACGATTGCGGGACCCCGAACTTTCCCGATGCGGCAAGCGCTGCGGCGCGTGCTACAAGGTGATTTGCGCCAACGACACGAAGCGCTGCCGCAGCGGCAAGGCGACCGTGACGGTGCGCGTCATTGGCGCGACGAGCACGGACAAGCAGATCTCGCTCTCCCCCGTCTCCTGGTCCAAGATCGTGCAGGGATCCGACCCCGTTAGCGTCACGTACAAGCGCACCAACTGCCATTCCACCCTCGGATCCGCGGTGCGCGTGCGCTCAACTCGACGGCGGGGCACTTCAACATTCGTGGGTCTCGCCGGCCCCGGTACGCTCAAGGCGGTCGAGATCAGCGCGGACGGAAAAGAATGGGAGAAGCTGACGCGCGACGGCAGCAAGGCGATCTGGGGGATCAAGGGCAAGGAGGCGAAGGAGGTTGTGGGCGCAAAGAAGGCGGTGAGCGTTCGGCTGACTGCGGGACACACGCTGGAGAAGATTACTCTCGACAAGGTCATTCCCGCCGACTGGAAGCCGCAGACGCTCTACTCGAGCAAGACCAACTTCAAGAAGCTCATGGCCGAGAGCAAGTAATGGCGAAGGAGAGTGTTGTGATTCTGGGCGGGTAGGTGCTTTTGACAAAAGACTGGCTGAACGTTACTTGGTACTAGCGGGAGGAAGGGGAGTGAATTGGGAGCGGGTTGGGTAAGGGAAGGGGGGAGTGTGTTTGTGAGAGGGGAGTATGGTGGTGCAGAAATGCTTGTATGCATGTTCTTCTGTTATAAGCGATGGTTCTAGTAATAGGTACCCAATATATAGTAGTTATATTTCAAGCTCTAATCATCTTAGCGTAGCCTTCATTCCATCCTAACCACCAACTTCCCAGTCACATGCCCTGCCATGCTCCTCCTCCACGCCTCTCTCGCCTCTTCAAACGCCACACTACTCTCCACCACCATCCTCACCTTGCCCTCCTCCGCAATCCTCCCCAGCACCGCCAGATCAGCCCCCTTGCTCTCCATCATCTCCATCATCACAGGCCACAGCTTCCTGGGGCGACAAGCAAGGCGGCGCCACAGTCCCAGAGCGAGCAGAGAGAGCGGAAGCTCCACATGCACCCACCTCCCTTGGGGACGGAGAACCCTGTCCACCGCAGAGACAGGCAGACTGTTGGGAGAAAAATCAATCACCGCATCGTACAGCTCGGTGATAGGCGGGTCAGAGGATGAAGCAACCTGTGCAGCAGCAGCAGCAGCAGCAGGAGCAGTGAAGCTGGTACCAGGCGCAGGGGATGGGGAAGGCGAATGGAAGAGCTGTTTCCCTGCAGTGGAGTTGTAGTCAAAAACCTCGTCTGCTCCAAGCACGTTCCGTGCAAAGGCGAGGTTGCGAGCGCCGACAGTGGCAGTCACGTGTGCCCCTGCTGCCTTGGCCAGCTGCACTGCCAGATGCCCCACTCCCCCCGATGCATTCGCCACCAGCACCCGCGCCCTGCTCCCACTGCTGCACTCATTGCTGCCATTGCTCATGCTCCTGCTACTCGAGATTGTGCTGTTGCTGCCTTTCTGCTCCGCACTCAGTTTAGCTGCAGGGACAGGGAGCGGCAGGCCAGCACAGTCCCTCACGGCTTGCAGGGCGGTGAGACCGACGACGGGGAGAGCAGCAGCAGTTTCGAAGGTGAGGGAGGAGGGCTTGCGTGCACTGGCGGCAGTTTCCAGTATGGCGTACTGCGCCAGGGCGCCCATTTTCTGACAACAGAGAAATGAGAACATACAAGAGGTATGGGGAAGCAAATGAGAAGGGAACACAAGCAAGAGGTGAGCTGGTTGAGGAGTGCGTAGTGAACCCGAGTGGGGCGAGAGCGCCCATTTTCACGAGAGTGGGGCCAGAGAGGATGGATAACGCACGGAGGGTGTGTGGAAGAGAAGTGGCAGTGAAAACACCAAACACCAGACTTTGGACGAGAGGTTGGTTTGCTTGTCCAGAGCAAAAGAGAGGGATGCGATATAGAGCGGTGGAGGTAGGTGCAGTGCAGTGGATTAGATCGGAAGAACGAAGATCAAAGCAGAATCTGGTGGTTACAGAACGTACGAAGAACGGTGCCTTTCCAAAAACGGCATCTCCCACAGTGTACTTTGTAACGCCCGGCCCCACTGCCACCACGTTGCCTGCCAGGTCGTACCCTGCATGAACGTAGAGAAATTTAGGAGAATCAAACAATAATTCCGGATTCGAGTGTGAAGTGAGAAGGGTGAATGACAAGGTGGCGAGAAAAGAAATGCATGCAGGTTTTCGCCAGCAGCGGAAGAACCGCACAGCCAGGTAAGGGGACACAAGTAAGTGAGGACACAAGGCAGTGCATGCACAGCTCTCACCAACGGTGGCAGGGAGCCGCAGCAGCAGGAAGTGCACCTTTCAATCAATCGCCACATTTGAATGTCATTCTTAGATACATTCATCTTCTGCAGCTGCTTGCACGCTTTCTCACCAGCAGTGGCGGGGAAGCGGCGAGGAAGGAAGGGGATGAGTCCCGACTGCACCTTCCAGTCGCCCGGATTGATGCTCGCCGCGCGCACGCGAACCAGCACCTCGCCCTTGCTCGGCGCGGGCACAGGGACGTTCTGATTCAACTGGTGAAGTGAGAAAGAGCGAGGAATGGGGAGAAAACATTAAGGTTTGCTCGCCGCGCGCATGCGAACCAGCACCTCGCCCTTACGTGGCTTGCACGCGCACGGGGACGTTATAGTTTAACTGGTGAAGTGAAGGAGGTGCGGGATGGGAGAAATGCAGCAGCAAGCAGATGATGGGGAGCTTTGAATTAAGGTTTGAATCAAGCTTTGAAGAAAACTTATCACCCGCTCTCTAGCGAGCACCTCGCCCTTGCTCTGCCTGGGCGCGGGGATGCTGTCATTCAACTGGTGAAGCGAGGGAGATGGGGATGGAAGTATTTTGACGTATCACTCGCCCTTGCGCACGCGAACCAGCGCCTCGCCTTTTCACGGCATGGGCACGGGGACGTTCAAGTCGCTCAAGTGGTGAAATGCGGGGCATGCGAGATCATGGAGGACACGCAATAGCAAAGCAGATGATGATAGAGCTTCAACTTCGTCCCGCTACGGGATGAAGTTGACGCCTCACGTAAGTCATTCAAGTGACGGAGCGTCATGCTTCAGATCATGATGCGGGTACATCGATGAGTTTTGAGACGTCTCAAAGTACGTCGACGATCTGACCTAAAGCATCATTGCGACGATGGCAGCAGGATGGAATGCCCGCGAGCTACCAAAGGATGCCTGACGAACGTAAGCATGCGGAAGCTCACGCCTGTCCCACCTCCCTGCCCATCGCGTCGCGCCCTGCCTGTCCCGTCGTGTCGCGCCCGTCCCATCCCATCCCCTTGCGCCCGTCGTCCCTCCCTGCCCCGTCGCGTCGCGCTCGTCCCGTCCTGTCGCGTCGCGCCCGTCTCGTCCTCTGCGCGTCGTGTCGCGCCCAACCCGTCATGTCGTATCGCGCCCTACTCAGGCCTTCTAGTCGCCTAGCAACAATAGCTCCCTCCCCTCCGCAGCAGCTATGGCGGCGCTTAGGGTCCTGTGCTTTGATGCCGAGGGTAGGCCGCTGGAGTTATTTGTCTAGCTCCTCCGTGTGCAGCACCTGCTAGTGAGTCAGTGTCAGGCTGACGACTCCCTCTGGGCGCATGCCTCCGGTGATCTTCTTGCGTTCTCTACTTATGAACCCCTAGGCGTGTCAAACATATATGCTGCTTATTGTGTAGGCTGTAGTGGGGTAGCCCATATGGGGTACAACCCAAATTAGGGTTTCCTACTTGTACCCATCTTCTTGCTAGTTCATTCATTCCTGCTGCTAGATTCTAACATGGTATCAGAGCACTAAGGTCCGTAGGACCGTTTTTTTTCGGGCCCACCTACCGCTGCGGTTACCGCGCTACCCCACGTACCTGCCTGCCTTGCCTTGCCTTGTGACGTGCTGCACTACGCGCGCCGTCCAGCAGCCCTAGCGCTGCCTCCTGCTGCCCTAGGCCAGCGCGCTGCCCCTAGAGGCCCGTAAGGCCCGCGCGCCGCCCCTACACGCCCTTCAGGCCCGCGAACAGCCCCTGCAGACCGTTAGGCCCCTTGCTGCCGCGCGCTGCCCGCACCGAGCCGCGCGCAGCCCGCTGCTGCCGCGCGCTGCCCGCACCGAGCCCGCGCAGCCCGCACCGAGCCGCGCGCAGCCCGCTGCTGCCATGCGCAGCCCGCACCGAGCCCACGCAGCCCGCGCCGAGCCGCGCGCAGCCCGCTGCAGCCGCGCGCAGCCCGCACCGAGCCGCGCGCAGCCCGCTGCTGCCGCACTGGAGGTTCTGGTGCTGCTGGAGGTCCTGGTGCTGGTGGCGCTGGAGCTGGAGGTTCTGGAGCGACTGAGGGTGCTGGCACTGGAGGTTCTGGAGCTGCTGGAGGTGCAGGAGCTGAGGGTGCTGGCACTGGAGGTTCTGGAGCTGTTCGAGGTGCTGACGCTGAGGGTTCGGAGTCTACTGTTGCGCGGTCTCCTTGGAGTGGCCGCCTTCGTCCACGTGTGCCTGTCACCTCACAGCAGCTGCACGACTGGTACGGTCGCCGTCTGCGTCGCGCTTCTGGAGCTGGGGGCTCTGCTGCTGGAGGTACTTCTGCTGACGTCACTGGAGCTGGGAGTGGTGCTGGTCTCGGAGGTACTCGTACTGGGGGTACTGGTGCTACTGGGGCTGGAGGTGCTGAGCCTGCGGGTGCTGCTGCTGGGGACACTGCGGCTGGAGACCCTGGGACTGGGGGTGCCGGTTCTGGGGGTGCTGCTACTGGTGACGCTGAGTCTGGAGGTGCTGGCGCTGGAGGTACCGGTTCTGCGGCTGGAGCTTCTGGAGCTGCTGGAGGTGCTGGAGCGGCTGGAGACGCTGGAGCTACTGGAGGTGCTGGAGCTGCTGGTGCTGGTGCAGCTGCGCCGACACGACTGTTCTTCGCTCCGCCGTCTCCGTCATCTCTGCCGCCGCCTGACTCTGCTCTTCGTCAGGTTATTACTCTCCCGTCGTCTACTGGTCTTCCGTTACAGCCTGGCTCACCGCTGCCTGCTCCCTCTCCTTACACTGAGCAGACAGGTAGTCTTGCTGAGCGTCGTGAGCCTGTGTCGCGTCCTGTCTCGCCTGTTCGTCCTGGTCGTACCGGTCGTCGTGTTCCTCGTCAGCGTCAGCCGGCTGTCCCCGGCACACGCCTTGTAGCCCTGCGTCGGTCCTCTCCTCCGGAGCGTACTCCTCTTCCGTCTCCCCCTGCGTCCTCTTTGCCTGTTGTCGCGGATCCCGAGTCTGACCGGTTTCGTGCTGAGCACCCTACTGTCACGCGTCTGCTAGCCACTGTTGTCACTGACCCGTCGTTTGAGTCTGCTGCTGCGTCTGCCCTGGTCGCTGAGCTTGTTGACTTTGCTGCTGCCTGTCGTCTAGACTTCGCTGCCAGTCTTGTTGCTGAGTCTGAGTCTGTCTGTCCTCCGTCCGTCGGGGGTGAGTGTGCTCTTAGCACGGACGTCCTTGAGGACAGGCACGAGGACCTTGAGTGTCTTGCGGCTGCTGCGCCTCATCTCGTGGCCATGCTGCTTGCCTTTGAGGGAGACCCGGATGCACCAGACATCCCGACCCCGCGCTCTTACGCTGAGGCGATCGCGGGTGAGTACTCCTCTCAGTGGCAGACAGCCATGGACGCAGAGATGGCATCCTGGAAGTCCACAAGCACTTACGTCGATGAGGTTCCCCCTCCTGGGGCGAACATGGTCGATGGCATGTGGATTTTCAGGGTGAAGCGGCCGCCGGGTTCTCCGCCTTTCTTCAAGGCTCGTTACGTTGCTAGAGGCTTCAGTCAGCGAGAGGGAGTTGACTTCTTCCAGACCTTCTCCCCCACCCCGAAGATGACCACTCTTCAGGTGCTGCTGCACGTTGCCGCTCAGCGTGACTACGAGCTTCACTCTCTTGACTTCAGCACAGCCTTCTTACAAGGCAGCCTGCACGAGGAGATCTGGCTGCGCCGCCCACCTGGCTTCACTGGGTCTTTCCCTCCTGGTACCCAGTGGAGCCTCCAGCGGCCAGTCTACGGTCTCCGCCAGGCACCTCGTGAGTGGCACGACACACTGAGGACTACACTTGCGGCTCTTGGGTTCGCTCCTTCCACTGCTGACCCGTCGCTGTTTCTGCGCACTGACACTTCCCTGCCGCCGTTCTACATCCTCGTGTACATCGACGACCTGGTCTTTGCCACTGCTGACACTGAGGCTCTCGCTCAGGTGAAGTCGGAGCTGCAGAAGAGACACACATGCACAGACCTGGGTGAGCTGCGCAGCTACCTTGGCTTGCAGATCACCCGGGACAGAGCACGCCGCACCATCACCCTGACTCAGTCACACATGGTGCAGCAGGTCCTTCAGCGCTTCGGCTTCTCCTGGTCCTCCCCACAGCACACTCCTCTGGCTACAGGTCACTCGCTCTCAGCTCCACCTTCGGACGAGTCCGTAGAGCCGAGTGGTCCTTACCCAGAGCTTGTTGGCTGCCTCATGTACCTGATGACTTGCACTCGTCCAGACCTCGCGTACCCTCTTGGCCTTCTTGCTCGCTACGTGGCTCCTGGTCGGCACCGACCTGAGCACATGGCTGCTGCTAAGAGGGTACTGCGCTACTTGTGCAGTACATCAGGCATGGGGCTAGTGCTTGGAGGACGGAGTGAGGTGGTGCTCACTGGGCACTCAGACGCGTCTTGGGTTGACGACCAGACTACACAGCGGTCGTCACAGGGTTACACCTTCAGTCTTGGCTCTGGCTCTGTTTCTTGGCGGTCTACACGCTCGTCTTCTGTTCTCAGCTCCAGTTGTGAGGCTGAGATCTACGCCACCGCCATGGCTGCACAGGAGCTACGCTGGCTCACCTACCTGCTGACTGACTTGGGTGAGCGGCCTCGTTCTCCTCCAGTTCTGTACGTTGACAACAAGGCGGCCATTGCCTTGTGTGAGGAGCACAGACTGGAGCACAGAATGAAGCACATCGCTCTGCGTTACTTCCTGGCTCGAGAGTTGCAGCAGCGAGGTCAGCTTCGTCTTCGTCACGTGGCCACTCGGGCCAACACTGCTGATATATTCACCAAGGCACTTCCGTCTGGTGATCATCAGCGCTTTTGTACCCTGTTAGGCCTTGTGCCTACGTTTCCACACTTGCTGTAGTCTTTGCTTGTACTGTGATCTATATATATATATATATATATTCTGCATGCTTGCCCTTGCTAGGTAGTGATCACTGGTCTATTATTGTTGCATATATATATACCTCTGCATGTGAACTGGCCTTGTGGCCCTTTGCTTGTGCTCAGAGAGTGTGGTGACGTTGTGATCCACCCTGAGCTTGCTTTGCTTCTCTTGACTGGTCGTGTGACCCTTGTTCTCCCCCACTTTGCCTATGGGGGTGTGTCAAATTATATATGCTGCATATTGTGTAGGCTATAGTGGGGTAGCCCATATGGGGTACAACCCAAATTAGGGTTTCCTACTTGTACCCATCTTCTTGCTAGTTCATTCATTCCTGCTGCTAGATTCTAACAAGGCGCTGATCCCACCACTCTAGACAGAGAGCGTTCTGCACGTCAGCGCGCTGTGCTGACAGCCTGGAAGTCGCGTGATGCCGCGGCCTGCATCCCCTTCAGCAGCCTTTTTCCTGAGTCTGAGGAGACCCACTTTACCCAAGTTGGCACTGCTAGCGTGTTCCTAATTGCGATCAAGGCCCGCTACTCCACTCCCACCACTGTCTCTCTTGGTCGCCTGTTCCTCCCGTTCCTGTTTCCTGACCTCGCCTCGTTTGAGCGTTCTGCTGACTTGATCGCTCACCTGCGTTCGCTGAATTCTAGCCTGCATTGACGCACAGCTTGCGCTGCTCCCTCCGTATGGAGATTACTATTTATTTCATTGTCACTGGCCTCCCTGACCGCCTTGCCTCGGTTCGTGACGCACTTCTTCTGAAGCACCCTAGCGAGCTCACTATCGAGATCCTTGAGTTTGCACTCAAGGACGTCGAGTGCAACCTTCGCTCGGTAGCCTCTACCTCTGGCGCTGTCCCCCCCCCCACTGTTCCATGGGTGCACTGTCCCACAGCTGCTCACCTTCACTGCCTCCCTCGCCGCTACCGCTACTGACGAGACCGCGGGTGCTGTCACGACTTATGCGCGGTCTAGAATTAGGAGTGGCAGGAGGGGCGGCCAGTGTGCAGCCAGCAGCGGAGACGGCGGAGGTGGCGTGGCAAGTGGCGGTGGCGGGAGTGCAGGTGTTGGTGAAGCACCTCGCGCAGCTTCTAGTCGCCCCCCTGCTGCAGCTGGTGGAGATGACGCTCGAGTTCGTCGGGCACTTGCGGGGCTGCCAGCTGCGGGTGCTGGGGTGGCGGCCTGGTACCTGGCTCAGCAGCAGCAGCAGCAGCAGCAGCAGCAACAGCAGCAGCAGCCACTCCTCTCGCAGCAGCCACAGCAGCAGCAGGGGCAGCAGCAGGGTCAGAGGCACGGGTCAGGACCGAGTCAGCTTTCGCGTGGTGATGCCCACCCACCCTGCCCCTACCTCATCCAGACAGGTACTCGCAGTGGCCTCCGCTGCGACCGCCGTCACCCACCGAATCAGTGCTTTTCTCGGCTCACTGACAGACTTCGCGCGGCCTACGGTGCAGACGGACTAACTAGCTTCTCTTTGTTCTCTCGCATGATCCCGCACTGTGGGAGATGTCTGCTTCTCAGTTACTTGACTATTAGGAACCACAAGTGCTTCTAACGGGCTTTCTCGCGTATTTCTAGCTTAGGTGCTAGTGTTGATCCTATGCTAGTTGCTAGTGTAGGTACTTGCTCAGGTTCTTCTCCAAGTGCTACTCCGGAGGACGCTTCGCTGTCTTTCACTCTGGACTCTGGAGCTTCGCACTGTTTCTTCCGCGACCACACGACTCTTACTCCGCTTCCTGCGCCAGTCCCTATGGCACTGGCTGATCCCACTTCGAGACCAGCCATTGCTCACCACTAAACTACGCTTCCGTGCCCGGCTGTTCCATCGGGTTCTCTGACGGGCTTCTACGTCCACTCGTTCTTTAGTTACTTGGTGGGTGTGCGGCCGCTCGTGAGTCAGCACGTTGGTGTTTGGTTTGAGCCTTCTGGAGACTCTGGGACCTGTGTGGACGGTGACACGTACGCCCCCCTGACCATCTTTCGCGAGGAGCCGGGTTCTTGTCTCTACACGCTTCACACTGGCCCCCGAGGGCAGCAGCAGCAGCAGCAGCGGCGGCGGCAGCTGCCTCCGACCCCTGTAACTGCCCCCCCGTCAGGTCCCAGCGTCCCACCAGGTAACTGCGTCAGGTCAGGTTACAGCGTCTGGTCCGGTTGTTGCGTCTTGCTCCTGTCGGTCGCTTGCCCACCCCACCGTTCTGTGGCACCACCGTCTTGGTTACCCATCCGTTCCTTGCCTTCGCACTATGTCTAGTCAGCGTCTTGACTTAAGCCTCCCGCCAGTCTTGCCATCGCTGCCGCCTTCGCCTGCACCGCCGTGCGGCCCTTGCGTCGAAATTCGGCTATATGCCGCCCCTCACTCCTCCTCCCTTCGTCCGGCCACCGAGCCCTTTGAGACTCTCCAATTTAACGTCTGGGGCCCCGCCCCTCGCCCTGGTCCTTAGAGAGAGAGTTTCTTTCTGGTGATCATCGACGACTACTCTCGCTACACCACTGCTTTCCCTTTGGCGAAGAAGTCACATTGGTACTCCTCACTGTCGTGTCAGTTGTCTTCACTCCGACCGTGGGGGTGAGTTTCGCTCCGGCGTTCTTGCCGGATTTCGTCGCGAGCAGGGCATCCGCCAGTCTTGGACGCTTACAAAATCCCCACAGCATAATGGGGATGCTAAGCGCCGCATAGGATTGATCATGGAGATTGCACGCACCTCCGTGATTCACGCCCGTGCCCCCCATTTTCTGTGGCCTTACGCGGTTCGATACACTGCACATCAGCTGAACCTCTGGTCCCGTGTCTCCCATCCAGGAGTTTCACCGACCATTGTTGGACCGGGTCTCCTGGTGTTGCATCACG
This sequence comes from Closterium sp. Yama58-4, assembly GCA_947470075.1. NCBI lineage: Eukaryota > Viridiplantae > Streptophyta > Zygnematophyceae > Desmidiales > Closteriaceae > Closterium > Closterium sp. Yama58-4. The sequence continues at coordinate 13,539 of CANIUD010000827.1, read as the reverse complement.
TTTTCGTGTCTGGGGCTGCTTGGCGTTGTTGTGTGATGCTATCATTCGCATTCACGTCTGTCTGCCTCCCATCATATGTTCGTGCGTTGCATGCGTGGTGTGAGCGTGTGCAAGAATTTGTGTTTTGTGCGGTTTGGATTTTCTGAGTGTTTGTGAATGCCTTTTGGATTGAGCAGATATCTGAAGTGACTTCTCTGCTCAAGTGCTTTCCGACGAGCCAAGGATCGCTTCAATCGGAGCACGAACGAGAAAGTTACGAACGTTTGAAGTTCGTATGCTTTTCATGTTTGGTTGTGGTGACTCGGAAAATGTGGGAGTGACTCAATATGGGGTACAGACTTTTGGGGGTTGGGAAATTCGTACCCATCACTGTAGATGCTGCCAAGTGGTGGAGTGAAGCCAAACTAGGTTGGCAAGTGTGGCCAAGTTGGGTGAGGTGGATTGTGGAGGTTGGGAAAGTGACAAAAGTGAAAGTGGGGTTGCCTATGGAGAGGGGAATTGTGTGGCATGGGGTTTCCTTGGTTGGGGACTCTCTTGGGACCTTCCCTCTCGTCCTCCTCTTCCCTCCTACCTGGTTTAGTGCTACTCTAACACTCTTGTGTGCAACTTGTAAAACTTGTGAAACTATTGTGATTGAGTTAAGTTTCTATGGCAGCTTACCCCCTAGTGCGCCGAAATTCAAAACTCGAGTTATAATCCATCTTCGGATGCGATTCTAATTGGGAATTGTTGTCAAACATTATATATGTTGTGTTTGTTTAGGCTACAGTGGGTTAGCCTATAGGGGGTACACAATTCTAGGGTTAGGTACTTGTACTGATTTCACTGTTAGTTCAATCATTCCTGTCCGTTCATTCTGACATGGTATCAGAGCAGGTCCTTCGCTAGGACCGTTTTTTTAGGGCCCACCGCTACCTACCTACCTACCTACCTACCTACCTACCTACCTACCTGCCTACCGGCGCCCTAGGGCGCCTCGTTTTATTTATTTATTTTTTTTTTCACGGCCCCCTAAGGCCCCGCGACCCGCGACCCGCCCCTTAGCGACCCGCGCGCCGCCCCTTAAGGCCCCGTCGGCCCACGCGCCCGCCCCTTACGGCCCCGCGCTCGCCCCTTACGGCCCCGCGCTCGCCCCTTACGGCCCGTGGTGGTCGTGGAGGAGCTGGCGGTGGTCTGAGCCAGCAGCACACTCCGTCGCTCCAGGAGGCCCGTGAGTGGTATTCCCAGCGCCCGGGGGCGCGTGGCTTTAGCTGCACGTACGTCATCCGCACTGGTGACCGCACTGGTCAGACGTATGGGAGGCCGCACCCCACTCACAGCTGTTTCTCGCGCCTTGACGACGCTTGGCGCGCTCAGTTCCCTGACGGCGGTGAGCTGCCCCGCTGGCTTGATTTGGAGAGGAAGGGAGTTGATATCTGGGCTCTAGACTTTGATGCTATTCTCACTGCCATGTATGCGATGTTTACTAGTGGAGAGGGTGCTCAGTACTTGCGTGTTCCGCCCGACCCGGGCATTCTGACCAGTGAGGCTGCCGCTCTAGGTGCTAGTGAGGCTGCCACTGCAGGTACTCGCGTGTCTGCCACCTCAGGTGATGGTGAGGCTGTCGCTCTAGGTGCTAGTGAGTCTGTCTCCCCTGGTACTGAGTCGACTGAGGCACTGCACACCTTCACCCTGGACTCAGGTGCTTCTCGCTGTTTCTTTCGTGACCGCACTGCCCTTGAGCCACTCGCTCGGCCAGTTGCTGTCTCCCTCGCTGACCCCTCTGGGGGTCCGGTCATTGCGACCTCCTCCACTGTTCTTCCCTGTCCTGCGGTCCCGTCTGGCACACTGTCTGGTCTCCACCTTCCCTCGTTCTCTACGAACTTGGTGGCGGGCTGTGCGCTCCAGGACGCGGGTGTTCACCAGTTCACCCCTGCCTACGAGCGCGTGACACACTGCACGTGTGCTCGGACGGGCCGTCACCTGGCTACCTTCACTCGGCAGCCGAGGTCGGACCTGTACACACTGACCACTGAGTCCCCTCAGGTAGCTGCGTCCGCGTCTGCGTCAGGTCAGCTGTCGGCCCCCTGCTCGTGTCGCTCTCTGGCGCACGACACCGTCCTCTGGCACCACCGACTTGGCCACCCGTCTGTGCAGCGCCTTCGTGCCATGCACAAACGGCAGCTTGTCTCTGGTCTTCCCAGGGTGCTCCCTCCCCTCCCACCCTCGCCGGCTCCTCCCTGTCTTCCCTGTGTCGAGGGGCGGCAGCGCGCCGCTCCTCACTCCTCCTCCTTTCCCCCGACGACTGCTCCCTTGCAGACGCTTCACCTGGACGTGTGGGGCCCAGCCCGCGTCCGTGGTCAAGGTCAGGAGAGGTACTTCCTGATTGTTGTTGACGACTTCTCGTGCTACACCACGGTCTTCCCCTTGCGCACCAAGGGTGAGGTCCCTGCTGTCTTGATCCCTTGGATCCGCAGAGCTCGTCTCCAGCTCAGCGAGCGTTTTCGCTCGGACTTTCCTGTCCTGCGTTTGCACTCTGACAGAGGTGGTGAGTTCTCCTCCGACCTCTTGGTAGCCTACTGTGCGGAGCACGGCATTGAGCAGTCGTTCACGCTTCCGGCCTCTCCACAGCAGAATGGGGTTGCTGAGCGCCGCATTGGCTTGGTCATGGAAGTCGCTCGTACCTTAGACGCTTCTTGGGCAGACGACCAGGCTACTCAGCGGTCGTCTCAGGGTTACACCTTCAGTCTTGGCTCTGGCTCAGTTTCTTGGCGTTCTACACGCTCTTCTTCTGTTCTCAGCTCCAGTTGTGAGGCTGAGATCTACGCCACAGCCATGGCTGCCCAGGAGCTACGCTGGCTGACCTACCTGCTGACCGACTTGGGAGAGCGGCCTCGTTCTCCTCCAGTGCTGTACGTCCGCAACCAGGCTGCCATTGCCTTGTGTGAGGAGCACAGACTGGAGCACAGAACGAAGCACATCGCCCTGCGGTACTTCCTTGCTCGAGAGCTGCAGCAGCGTGGTCAGCTTCGTCTGCGTTACGTGGCCACTGAGGCCAACCTTGCTGATGTGTTCACCAAGGCGCTTCAGCCTTGTGACCATCAGCGCTTTTGCACTCTGCTAGGCCTTGTGCCTACTGGACCTCACTTGCTTACTTCTTGACTCTGTTTGTACTGTGATCTCTATATATATACCTGCATGTTTACTCTTGCTAGGTTGTGATCATTGTACCTCTTGCTCTATTATAAACCTACATGTGAACTGGTCTTGTGACCACTTGCTTGTGCTCGGAATTTGTGTGGAATCCTTGAGATCCACCCTGAGCTTGTTGTGTCCTGCTTTGCCTTGCCCGGTCTTGTGACCCCTTGTTCTCCCCACTTTGCCTATGGGGGTGTGTCAAACATTATATATGTTGTGCTTGTTTAGGCTACAGTGGGTTAGCCTATAGGGGGTACACAATTCTAGGGTTAGGTACTTGTACTGATTTCACTGTTAGTTCAATCATTCATGTCCGTTCATTCTGACAATTGTTGCCACACTCTAGGGCTAACACATACTCGAGTTTGAGACAGTTCTAACGGTGCATTTTTCGTCGACGGCGTTTCTTGTGAAGTCGACATTTCTGTCCAGAAATTGAGACCAACGATTTTGAGTTATTTCGGCTCCTAAGCTTCTAGACTCCGTCCTTAGTCTCTAACAGGCGCTTGTTCGCGACACCTCCACGGACAAGCTTCCCCCTTGCGCCCTTCTCTGTGTCTTCCTTAGTTTCCCAAAGGACTCCTCTGACTTCACCTTCTACCACCTCCACTTCACCGGTTCTTTGACTCCCGTGACGTCCGCTTTGACGAATCAGTTCCCTACAGCGCCCGGTACCCCTGTCGAGGTCTCCCAGTTCTTCCTCCTCCTCTCTTCCTCACTCCCACTCCCCTTCCTACTCCTCCGGTACAGCCTCCCCCCCCTGGTCCAGCCCCGTCAGGTGTGTCACACGCTACCCCCCACCCCCCCCTCGGTAGCTCCTCCGACCCCGTCGCCTTCTCCGCAATAGTCCTCATAGTCACTGCAGCAGCCGTCAACACTTCTTCTACAGGCTGCTGCAGACCCTGAGGATGCTGGGGTCCGTAGCGCGGACCCTGGAGGTGCTACCTCTGGGGGTGTTGGAGTTGGAGCTGAGAGTGTGCCTGCACGAGGTCCTGGTGCTGGGGGTGCTGGAGTTGAAGTTGAGCCCGTGTGTGCAGGAGGTTCTAGCCTCTCTTCGGGGAGCTGGTGTTAGTCGAGCTGTCTCTGGGGGTGCTACGATTGGAGGTGCGGGTGCGCCCTCTGCTGGACCTGGAGATCCTGGGACTGGCCGCGTTGCTGCTGATGGTACTGGCTCTGAGGGTGGTGCGTCTGGTGCTTTGGGGAGCGGTCAAGGGGCTACCGCCGACCCGGACACTACTCCTCCCCCCCACCCCTACCCCACCCAGCACTATGCCCGCCTTCGCCGTGCACGTGAGGAGCAGCTGGAGTTGGAGCGAGAGAGCCTCGAGTTGGAGTAGCAGCAGCTACAGCAGCTGGAGGAGCAGCAGGAGCAGCAGCAACCATCATGGCAGGAACAACAGGAGCAGCAGGAGCAGCAGTAGCCACAGTAGGAGCAAGAGCCGCAGCAGCAGGAGGAGGAGCCGCAGCCACCGGAGCAGGAGCAGCAGCAGCCGTAGCAGCAGTGGTCGCAGCAGCCGGAGCAGCAGCAAAAGCGGCCGCCTATGCCTCCTGTCTCTGGCCTTTGGGCCCTTGGTCTCCCCTCCCCTTCCTCCCTCCTCCCCCTCTCCTCCTGTCTACGGTCCCACGTTTCCTCCTCTTGACTCCACCCCGACTGTTTTCCCTCGTTCTCAGCCTCCGTTGTCCCCTCCTCTTTCTCACACTTGGGCTTCTCGCTCTCCTCGTGCTCGTCCCTCGTCCCCTGTTCCCGTCACTGACCGTCGTACTCTCCTGTTTTGTTCTAGCTCCCCTCGTCCGTCTCCGTCTGTGCTCCCTTCTCCTTCTTAGTCGGCCCTTACTGCTTCCCTCTCTACTCTTGTCACTGACTACTACCGCACGTATTGTCTTGTTCTCTCTCGTGTTCTCGCCTCTCTTGTTACAGACCCTCGTGCCTCCCTTTCCTCCGTCTCCGCCCTTACTGTCACTGTCACTGAGTTCGCCACTACTCGCCGCCTTGACTACGCCACTCGTGTCGTGGATGCTCCTCCTACCCGTCCTCTGGCTTTCGGGGGTGAGTCTGCCCTTGGCTGTGACGCCCTAGAGGACAGGCAGATTGAGCTAGGGTTCCTGGCATCCGCTTCCCCTTCATGTCTGTGCCTTGGGCCTTGGGCCTCTCAGTGGAGAGCTGCCATGGACGCAAAGATGGCCTCCTACAGATCCACAGGCACCTACGTTAACAAGGTTTCCCCTCCGGGGGCGAACGTAGTTGTTGGCATGTGGATCTTCAATGTGAAGCGGCCACCGGAATCGCCTCCGTTCTTCAAGGCGCGTTATGTGGCTAGAGGTTTCAGTCAGCACGAGGGAGTTGACTTCTTTCCAGCCTTCGCGCCTTCTCCAAAGATGACCACTCTGTGTGTGTTACTTCAAGTGGCAGCACAGTGAGACTACGGGTTACACTCTCTCGACTTCTACACTGCCTTCCTTCACGGTCGCCTACACAAGGAGGTCTGGCTACGTCGTCCTCCACCTTCACTGGCACTTTCCCTTCTGGGACCGAGTGGAGGTTCAAACATCCAATCTACGGACTCCGTCAGGCACCTCGTAAGTGGCACGACACTCTTCGACCTACCCTACCCGTCGCTTTTTGTTCGCCGTGGCTCCATACCTTTCTTTGTACTGGTCTACGTCGACGACCTAGACTCTGCCACTGCTTACACGGTTGCTTTGGCGGACGTGAAGTCCGAACTACAAAGGAGACACATGTGCACTGACCTTGGTGAGCTGCGCCACTACCTTGGTCTGCAGATCACCAGGGACAGAGCAGCTCGCACCATCACTCTGACCCAGTCACACATGTAGCAGCGTCGAGCCGTTTGAGCCTAGTGGTCCTTACCCAGAGCTTGTAGGCTGCCTCATGTACCTGATGACTTGTACTCGCCCGGACCTCGCCCTCCCTCCTAGCATCCTTGCCCGATTTGTTGCGCCAGAGAGACACCATCCTGTTCACTGGATAGCTGCTAAGAGGGTGGCGAAGTATCTAGTGACGCAGTACATCAGGCATGGGGCTGGTGCTTGGAGGGAGACAGCCTGACGTGCTCACTAGCCACTGTGACTCTTCTTACGCCGACAACGTCGAGACTCACAAGTCCACGCAGGGGTACTGTTTCAGTCTAGCCTCTGGAGCTGTGCCGTGGATATCTACTCGTTCTCCTCTATCTCGACCTATACTGCTGAAGCCGAGATTGGCCATGGCTGCACAGGAGCTGCGTTGGTTGACCTTCTTGCTCACTGACCTTGGTGAGCGACCAAGCTCTGCACCCACCTTGTTCACAGAAAATAAGTCAATGATTCTCTTGTGTCGAGGGCCTTGATTGGAGAGTAGAGTGAAGCACATCAGCGGCGTGGACAGGCTCATTTGGACTTTGTGGACTCCGAGACCAACACTGCAGACTGTCAAACATTATATATGTTGTGTTTGTTTAGGCTACAGTGGGTTAGCCTATAGGGGGTACACAATTCTAGGGTTAGGTACTTGTACTGATTTCACTGTTAGTTCAATCATTCCTGTCCGTTCATTCTGACATGGTATCAGAGCAGGTCCTTCACTAGGACCGTTTTAGGGCCCACCGCTACCTACCTACCTACCTACCGTGCGCCCTCGTGCGCCCTCGCGCCCTCGTGCGCCTCTTACTACCGTGCGCCCTCGTGCGCCCTCGCGCCCTCGTGCGCCTCTTACTACCGCGCGCCCTCGTGCGCCTCTTACTACCGCGCGCCCTCGTGCGCCCTCGCGCCCTCGTGCGCCTCTCCCTACCGCGCGCCCTCGTGCGCTCTTGCGCCCTCGTGCGCCTCTCCCTACCGCGCACGCACGGCCTGCTAGCCACCCGCGCGCGGCCCGCTTTCCGCGGCGTCGTCGCCAGCCCGCGGCGTCGTCGCCTGCCCGCGGCGTCGTCGCCTGCCCGCGACGTCGTCGCCTGCCCGCGGCGTCGTCGCCTGCCCTCGTCGCGTCGACCTGCCCGCGGCGTCGCCACCTGCCCGCCGCGTCGCCCTGCCCGCGGCGTCGCCACCTGCCCGCCGCGTCGACCTGCCCGCGGCGTCGCCACCTGCCCGCCGCGTCGACCTGCCCGCGGCGTCGCCACCTGCCCGCCGCGTCGCCCTGCCCGCGGCGTCGCCACCTACCCGCCGCGTCGCCCTGCCCGCGGCGTCGCCACCTGCCCGCCGCGTCGCCCTGACCTAATCCGCCGCGTCGCCCTGCCCGCGGCGTCGCCACCTGCCCGCCGCGTCGCCACCTGCCCGCCGCGTCGCCACCTGCCCGCCGCGTCGCCCTGCTCGCGGCGTCGCCACCTACCCGCCGCGTCGCCCTGCCCGCGGCGTCGCCACCTGCCCGCCGCGTCGCCCTGACCTAATCCGCCTCTCGCCCCTGGAGCAGCCGCCACTGCAGCAGCAGCCCCTGGAGCCGCCCGCCACTGCAGTAGCAGCCCCTGGAGCCGCCCGCCACTGCAGCAGCCCCCCCTGGAGCAGCCCGCACCTGCAGCAGCCGCCCCTGGCCCCTGGAGCCGCCGCCACTGCAGCAGCCGCCCCTGGCACCTGGAGCAGCTGCCGTCGCGGCCCGGCCTCGCCCTGCAGCAGCTGCCGCGGAGCTCCCTGCTGCGGCCCGGCCCAGCCCTGCAGTTGTAGCGGCCCCGCTGTCGCCACCGTCTTGCGCCTGCCGCGCCGACCACTGGTGAGCATTGCCCAGCACTGCTACCGCTGCTACTGCTGCTACTGCCTTTTCTACTCCCACTGCCACAGCTCCTGCTGTTACTACTGTTGCTGCCGCTACTGCTACTACTGCTGCTCCTGGCGTGGCCAGATGCAGCTCCAGGGCCGTGCGCGTGAGTCCCTCACGCCCCAGCAGCTTCGTGCGCGTGAGTGGTACGCTAGTTGGGGCTGTCGGGGTGGCCGTAGTGGTGGTCGCTCTGGAGTGGGTCGGTCGGGAGCTTCTGGTAGTGGACAGGTGCAGCTGCCGTGCCCTCCTTCGCCCCAGCTGCTTCGTGCGCGTGCGTGGTACGCTAGTTGGGGCTGTCGGGGTGGCCGTCGTGGTCGTCGCTCTGGAGTGCGTTGTTCGGGAGCATCTGGTAGTGGACAGGTGCAGCAGCAGTGTCCTCTTACGCTCCAGCGGGCCCGTGAGTGGTACGCCAGTTTGGGCTGTCGGGGTGGCCGTAGTGGTAGTCGCTCTGGCGTGCGTTGTTCGGGAGCATCTGGTAGTGGACAGGTGCAGCAGCAGTGTCCTCTTACGCTCCAGCGGGCTCGTGAGTGGTACGCGAGTTTGGGCTCTCGGGGTGGTGGTCGTGGTAGTCACTCTGGAGTGCGTCGTTCGGGAGCTTCTGGGCGCGGACCGGTGCAGCTGCCGTGTAGTGTGAGTGAGGCTGCCGCTCTAGGTGCTAGTGAGACCGCCACTGCAGGTGCTCGCGTGTCTGCCACCTCAGGTGATGGTGAGGCTGCTGCTCTAGGTGCTAGTGCGTCCGTGCCCGCTGGTACTGAGTCGACTGCAGCACTGCACACCTTCACACTGGACTCAGGTGCTTCTCGCTGTTTCTTTCGTGACCGCACTGTCCTTGAGCCACTCGCTCGGCCAGTTGCTGTCTCCCTCGCTGACCCCTCTGGGGGTCCGGTCGTTGCGACCTCCTCCACTGTCCTTCCTTGTCCTGCGGTCCCGTCAGGCACACTGTCAGGTCTCTACCTCCCCTCGTTCTCTACGAACTTGGTGGCGGGTAGTGCGCTCCAGGACAGGGGTGTCCACCAGTTCACCCCTGCTTACGAGCGCGTGACCCACTGCACGTGTGCTCGGACGGGCCGTCACCTGGCTACCTTCACTCGGCAGCCGGGGTCGGACCTGTACACACTGACCACTGAGTCCCCTCAGGTCGCTGCGTCCGCGTCTGCGTCTGCGTCAGGTCAGCTGTCCGCCCCCTGCTCGTGTCGCTCTCTGGCGCATGAGACTGTCCTCTGGCACCACCGCCTTGGTCACCCGTCTGTGCAGCGCCTTCGGGCCATGCACAAACGGGACCTTGTTGCTGGTCTTCCCAGGGTTCTCCCTCCCCTCCCACCCTCGCCTGCTCCTCCCTGTCTTCCCTGTGTCGAGGGGCGGCAGCGCGCCGCTCCTCACTCCTCCTCCTTTCCCCCGACGACTGCTCCTTTGCAGACGCTCCACATGGACGTGTGAGGCCCAGCCCGCGTCCGTGGTCAGGGTCAGGAGAGGTACTTCCTGATTGTTGTTGACGACTTCTCGCGCTACACCACGGTCTTCCCCTTGCGCGCCAAGGGTGACGTCCCTGATGTCTTGATCCCTTGGATCCGCAGATCTCGTCTCCAGCTCAGTGAGCGTTTCCGCTCCGACTTCCCTGTCCTGCGTCTGCACTCTGACAGAGGTGGGGAGTTTTCCTCTGGCCTCTTGGAGGCCTTCTGTCAGCAGGAGGGCATTGAGCAGTCGTTCACACTTCCGGCCTCTCCACAGCAGAATGGGGTTGCTGAGCGCCGCATTGGCTTGGTCATGGAGGTCGCTCGTACCTCCTTGGTTCATGCGGCTGCCCCCCACTTTCTGTGGTCGTTTGCAGTCCGATACGCTGCGCATCAGCTCAACCTCTGGCCCCGTGTCTCCTTACCGGAGACTTCTCCGACACTGCGTTGGACGGGAGAGGCTGGCGATGCGTCGCGTTTTCGGGTCTGGGGATCTCGAGCCTTTGTTCGCGACACGTCCGCGGACAAGCTCTCCCGTCGCGCTGTCCCCTGTGTCTTCCTTGGCTTTGTCCCGGACGCGCCTGGTTGGCAGTTCTACCACGCCACCTCGCGTCGTGTCCTTGCCTCTCAGGACGTCACTTTTGACGAGTCCGTCCCCTACTACCGCCTCTTTCCCTACCGCACTGCCCCGCTCCCCCCCCGCCTCTCTTCCTCGCTCCAGGTGCTGAGGTACCAGACCCCCTCCCCCCTCAGGGTGCCGCTCCCTCAGGTGTGTCCCAGGTAGACCCAGTTGAGCCTGTCGAGGTAGCTGTTGACTCTCGTCCTGCTGGGGGTACTGAGCCTGCCCGTGAGGAGTCTGGGGGTGCGGAGCCTGGGGGTGCGGAGCCTGGAGGTGCTGAGCCTGGGAGTGCGGAGTCTGGAGGTGCTGCGTCTGGGGGTGCTGCGTCTGGAGGTGCTGAGCCTGGGGGTGCTGAGCCTGACCGTGCTGAGTCTGGGGGTGCGGAGCCTGGGGGTGCGGAGTCTCGAGGTGCTGAGCCTGGGGGTGCTACGTCTGGGGGTGCTGTGTCTGGAGGTGCGATCCTGAGCGTGCTACCCGGGGAGCCCTCTCCTCCCAGCAGCTGCAGGAGATGGTAACCTACAGTACTGTCGCCTCCGGAGAGGATGTTGCTACTAGAGCTCGTACCAGTACTTCCCTCCTACCCAGGAGCTCCCCCCCATTCAGCAGATCCGAGAGTGGTACGCGCGGCGCTGCAGTCTTCGGAGTGGTGCTCCTGGTGCTGCGGACCCCAGCGGTGGCGCTGCTGCTGGTGCTGAGGACCCGTGGCGTTGGAGCTACTGCTGGTGCTGAGGACCCGACCGGTGGAGCTGCTGCTGGTGCTGAGGACCCGAGCGGTCGGCTGCTGCTGGTGCTGAGGACCCGGGCGTGGAGCTACTGCTGTGAGCTGAGGACCCGGTGTGGAGCTGATGTGGTGCTGAGGACCGAGAGTGTCGAGCTGCTGCTGGTGCTGAGGACCTGGACGGTGGAGCTGCTGCTGGTGCTGAGGACCCTGCCGCTGGTGTCGCTTCTGGTTCTGGAGACGCTGCGCTGGACGCGACCGTACTTCGTACCACTTCTTCAGCAGGTTCTTGGTCAGGCTCCTCCTCCTTGTCCTCCTCCCTCCGTAGCGTGTCCTCCGCCTGTCCAGTCGCAGTCCCAGTTACCGCCTGACTCGCCTCTCCCTGCTCCCTCTCCTTATACTGGTCCCACAGGAGGTCTTACAGAGCGTCGTGAGCCTGAGTCTCGTCCTGCGTCGCCTGTTCGTACTGCTCGCACTGGTCGTCGTGTCCCACGTGAGCGTCCTCCTCCTGTTCCTGGCACTCACTACATGACTCTGCGTCCCTCCACTGCTCCTCAGCGTGTTCCGCTGCCGTCTCCTCCTGCGTCCTCTCTGCCTACTCTTCCTGATCCGGAGTCTGACTCCCGTCGTGCTGCCAGTCCCACTGTCACCGTCTTCGCTACTGTTGTCACTGACCCTACCTTTGAGTCCTCTGCTGCGTCTGCTCTGGTCGCTGAGTTGATCGACTTTGCTGCCCGGTGTCGTCTAGACTACGCCACTAGCCTTGTTGCTGAGTCTGAGTCTGAGTCTGTCTGTCCTCCGTCCGTCGGGGGTGAGTGTGCTCTTGGCACGGCTCCCTTGAGGACAGACAGGAGGAGTTCCAGTGCTTTGCTGCTGCTTTACCCCACCTCGTGTCCATGCTAGTTGCCCCTGAGGGAGACCCGGATGCACCAGACATCCCGACCCCGCGCACTTACGCTGAGGCTGATGGCGTGGGTCCCTACTCCTCCCAGTGGCAGACAGCCATGGACGCAGAGATGGCTTCCTGGAAGTCCACAGGCACCTACGTCGACGAGGTTCCCCCACCTGGGGCGAACATCGTCAGTGGCATGTAGATTTTCAGGGTGAAGCGGCCGCCGGGTTCTCCTCCTGTCTTCAAGCGCGCTACGTGGCTCGAGGTTTCAGTCAGCGAGAGGGAGTTGACTTCTTTCAGACCTTCTCCCCACCCCGAAGATGACCACTCTTCGGGTGCTGCTGCACATAGCCGCTCAGCGCGACTACGAGCTTCACTCACTTGACTTCAGCACTGCTTTCTTGCAGGGCAGCCTGCACGAGGAGATCTGCTGCCGCCGCCTCCTGGCTTCACTGGGTCGGTTCCTCCTGGTACCCAGTGGAGGCTTCAGCGGCCGGTCTACGGTCTCCGCCAGGCACCGCGTGAGTGGCACGACACATTGAGGACGACACTTGCGGCTCTTGGGTTCGCTCCTCTACTGCTGACCCGTCACTTTTCTACGCACAGACACCTCAATGCCGCCGTTCTACATCCTCGTGTACGTCAACGACTTGGTCTTTGCCACTGCTGACACCGCGGCACTCGCCCACGTGAAGTCGGAGCTGCAGAGGAGACACACGTGCACAGACCTGGGTGAACTGACAAGCTATCTTGGCTTGCGGATCACCCGGGACAGAGCACGGCGCACCATCACCTTGACTCAGTCACACATGGTGCAGCAGATCCTTCAGCGCTTCCGCTTCACGTACTCCTCGCCTCAGTCCACTCCTCTGCCTACCGTCACTCGCTCTCAGCTCTGCCTTCGGATGAGTCCGTAGAGCCGAGTGGCCCGTATCCAGAGCTTGTGGGCTGCCTCATGTACCTGATGACCTGCACTCGACCTGACCTTGCATACCCTCTTAGCATCCTTGCGCGCTATGTCGCTCCTGGCCGTCACAGGAAGGAGCACATGGATGCCGCTAAGAGGGTGTTGCGCTACTTGTGCAGTACGTCGGGCATGGGGCTAGTGCTTGGAGGGCGAGACCGAGTTGTACTTACTGGACACTCAGACGCTTCTTGGGCAGACGACCAGGCTACTCAGCGGTCGTCTCAAGGTTACACCTTCAGCCTTGGCTCCGGCTCAGTTTCTTGGCGTTCTACACGCTCTTCTTCTGTTCTCAGCTCCAGTTGTTGAGGCTGAGATCTACGCCACAGCCATGGCTGCCCAGGAGCTACGCTGGCTGACCTACCTGCTGACCGACTTGGGAGAGCGGCCTCGTTCTCCTCCAGTGCTGTACGTCGACAACCAGGCTGCCATTGCCTTGTGTGAGGAGCACAGACTGGAGCACAGAACGAGCACATCCCCTCGCGGTTACTTCCTTGCTCGAGAGCTGCAGCAGCGTGGTCAGCTTCGTCTGCGTTACGTGGCCACTGAGGCCAACCTTGCTGATGTGTTCACCAAGGCACTTCAGCCTTGTGACCATCAGCGTTTCTGTACTCTTCTAGGCCTTGTGCTGCTCTGGACCTCCATTACTTACTTATTGACTATGCTTGTACTGTGATCTTATATATATGCCTGCTTTTACACTTGCTAGGTTGTGATCACTGTATCTCTTGTTATATTATATCCGATGTGAACTGTCTATCTTGTGACCACTTGCTTGTGCTCGGAATTTGTGTGGTATCCTTGAGATCCACCCTGAGCTTGTTTTGCTTTGCTTTGACTGGTCTTGTGACCCCTTGCTCTCCCCCACTTTGCCTATGGGTTTTTGTACTGTCAAACATTATATATGTTGTGTTTGTTTAGGCTACAGTGGGTTAGCCTATAGGGGGTACACAATTGTAGGGTTAGGTACTTGTACT
>CANIUD010000826.1:0-81495 GCA_947470075.1 Closterium sp. Yama58-4 | reverse complement strand
TGCTCATATACTATTTGTAAACCTGACGGTTCTCACTTGTCTTAAACTATGTCTAACCCACGTTTCTATAAACCTGATTGTCGCAGAAGCCAGTCACGAAGACGAGGCGGACATCCTACCGCCTCTCGTGCCATGGTACCGGCCAACGTTCCAAGCACGCGCGGAGCCTCGATGACGTCATAACGGCTCCGCCGGTGGGACAACCGTGCAGGCTCAGGGAGCAGGTGTGAAGACTAAATCCGACTCCCGTCGCCCGCCGTTGAACGCTTCTTCTGCCGCTGATGGAAATGCCGTGGCGGTCGGTGGTTCCTCCTCTGCCTCGGTTCCCCCGGCTGGGTGCTGTGAACGCTGCTTCCCCCTGCTGCTGTTGCTACTGCTGCTCCCGGATCTCCCATTTCTGCGGCAGCTGTTGCTGCAGCTCCCGGGTCCCCCCTGCTGTGCTGCTTCCGACGGTGGTGCCCCTGGTGGTGGTGATGTTGCCCCCAATGCTGTTGTCTCTGCCGAGAAAGATGCTCCTGAGGAAGGTGCTTGTGCCCTGTTGCTGTTTTGATTTCCTTTTGCTCACCGGTATAACTAGATCGGAGCTGTTGCGCCGTGCATGATTTTGTGAGTATAACACTTAAAAAGATCATGTTTTGCTCTTGCCTTTTTCCCACCAACAGGAAACGCCGATCAATCCCGATGAGAGATGATTATGACCCGCGCGAAAGGGCAAGTGTACACAACTGATGCCGCTCGGTTTGACGAGGAGGCGCGCGCCGAACCTGATGTGAATGAGGAGCTGCGCATCAAGGCGGAGAGTCAGAAGGCGATTGCAGGGGTTTATCAGAAGGAGAACGGGCGCCTCGCTGAAGAAATGAAAAGCGCCCTGGTGCTTTTAACGCACCTTGCTAAGAAGGTCCAGCAAGTGGACCAGTCGCAGCTCGACTGGAAGGTACATTTTCATATCAAAGTTTTGGTTTTGGTCAAAGTCAGTTTGAGTTTTACACCTTCTGACTTTCTAACTACGCTAATTTTCAGAAATACATCAAGGAAGCTTGCGACGATTCCTGTTCAAGCAGGAGACGCTCAACCTCAACCCCGACTCTGAAACCATGCTCAATGCTTTGATAAGTAAGTACTGCCATCTATTTGTCTGACTACGATTCTGTTAATTACTATTGCTTACTACCCGTTGGTCGTGTGCAGGGAAGGGGGGATACACCCCCGAGTCACCCGAAGGACTGCAAGTGGCTGCGATTGCCAAGTCCCAGGGCAAGCTCAAGGATGCGAGCGAGCGGTTCAACGACCGTATTGGAAGATTTACCGCTTCTGTCGCTGTTACGGTTTGAGCCGTGAGCCTTGCATCTTCATGAGGGAAAAGCGCACCCTTAAGGGCGAGCTTACCTTCGCCGAGCTCGAGGACTTCGCGAAGCTGTGCGTGAACTACGTGACTAACAACTCCGACTGTAAGTGTTTAAAGATAGTACATCGTAGTTGTCAGTTTCGCATCTGTTTTAACCACCCTTTCGTACATTTCGCAGTGTTTTTGGGCACCTTGGCATGTGTGGGAGGGCACGCCGTTTCCAGTCCAGGGTTTGTCAAGTGCGCTGCTCTCTGGGACTCCGAATTTGACGGAAGTCTTCCCATCGCCCTGTTTCCTGACCAGTTGCTTGTCATCCTTGCTGCGGTAGGTTACTAACGTTTTTCAGTTTGTGGTATACACGACTTTTTTCCAACGGTTTGTGCGATGTATATAGTATCAGGTGCGGTTCAGCTTCGTTATCCGCACGACAAAGCCCAGTTCAAGCGGTCCGGGACCCGCTGCTTTTTCCAGGCAGGCAAGGGTGGTGCAGCGCTGGATCAATGAGGGTCCTGTTACACGTGACGGGATTGTGTTGGCATTGGCAGCATCTGCATTGTTGGATGGAAGGAGATCCCCGAAGCTGAGCTGGAAGCAGATGAACTTGGTGATTTGACCCGACAGGACCTCACCTCTAGGGCCTCCTATCGCAGGGTTTTATAACGAGAACGAAGTGCAGGCGGAGCTGTACTAGAACGCTTTTTTAGTAATAGTAGTTTTAGTACATGTACCCCTTAATAATATGAAATGTTATTTCTCTAATTGTGTTTCCTGTGTGTACCAATTTAAATATAGCTAATTAGAAACCTACCAATTGCACTCGCTTATAAGAACATTGTTAAAATCATGTTCGTTAAAGAATTGTTTTCCCCCAATTGTTTTTTTGGTCTAGTCAGTTCAAAACCAGTACACGCATTTATTTAGGTTTTATCGTAAGTAAATAGTAGCAGGGATTTTCGTTATACGAACAAATTTTGGGTCACATTGACATAAGGAAACGAAATTGATCAATTTGGGTGTGTTCACCCTTTTTTTGTGCGAGTCAGCGTTTATTGCGAATATTGCTGACGTGACATCGAATCGAAAACAACCTCGTGCCCAATGAAGTCGATCCAAATGTCCGTAACACACTCGTGTAGATTTTCCCTACCATTTCTGGAGGTTCGGCAGCCAGGCATTCGCCCAAGCGAAAACCACTCGGGGGCTAGATGCCACTAGCATAGAAAACCACTCGCCAAAAACCAGGCAAATGCCCCCGCGTAGAAAACCACTCGCCAGCTAGTTGCTTTCCAAACGATTGCGGGACCCCGAACTTTCCCGATGCGGCAAGCGCTGCGGCGCGTGCTACAAGGTGATTTGCGCCAACGACACGAAGCGCTGCCGCAGCGGCAAGGCGACCGTGACGGTGCGCGTCATTGGCGCGACGAGCACGGACAGCAGATCTCGCTCTCCCCCCGTCTCCTGGTCCAAGATCGTGCAGGGATCCCGACCCCGTTAGCGTCACGTACAAGCGCACCAACTGCCATTCACACCCTCGGATCCGCGGTGCGCGTGCGCTCAACTCGACGGCGGGGCACTTCAACATTCGTGGGTCTCGCCGCCCCGGTACGCTCAAGGCGGTCGAGATCAGCGCGGACGGAAAAGAATGGGAGAAGCTGACGCGCGACGGCAGCAAGGCGATCTGGGGATCAAGGGCAAGGAGGCGAAGGAGGTTGGGTGTGGGCGCAAAGAAGGCGGTGAGCGTTCGGCTGACTGCGGGACACACGCTGGAGAAGATTACTCTCGACAAGTCATTCCCGCCGACTGGAAGCCGCAGACGCTCTACTCGAGCAAGACCAACTTCAAGAAGCTCATGGCCGAGAGCAAGTAATGGCGAAGGAGAGTGTTGTGATTCTGGGCGGGTAGGTGCTTTTGACAAAACTGGCTGAACGTTACTTGGTACTAGCGGGAGGAAGGGGAGTGAATTGGGAGCGGGTTGGGTAAGGGAAGGGGGGATGTGTTTTGTGAGAGGGAGTATGGTGGTGCAGAAATGCTTGTATGCATGTTCTTCTGTTATAAGCGATGGTTCTAGTAATAGGTACCCAATATATAGTAGTTATATTTCAAGCTCTAATCATCTTAGCGTAGCCTTCATTCCATCCTAACCACCAACTTCCCAGTCACATGCCCTGCCATGCTCCTCCTCCACGCCTCTCTCGCCTCTTCAAACGCCACACTACTCTCCACCACCATCCTCACCTTGCCCTCCTCCGCAATCCTCCCCAGCACCGCCAGATCAGCCCCCTTGCTCTCCATCTCATCTCCATCATCACAGGCCACAGCTTCCTGGGGCGACAAGCAAGGCGGCGCCACAGTCCCAGAGCGAGCAGAGAGAGCGGAAGCTCCACATGCCCCACCTCCCTTGGGGACGGAGAACCCTGTCCACCGCAGAGACAGGCAGACTGTTGGGAGAAAAATCAATCACCGCATCGTACAGCTCGGTGATAGGCGGGTCAGAGGATGAAGCAACCTGTGCAGCAGCACAGCAGCAGCAGAGCAGTGAAGCTGGTACCAGGCGCAGGGGATGGGGAAGGCGAATGGAAGAGCTTTTCCCTGCAGTGGAGTTGTAGTCAAAAACCTCGTCTGCTCCAAGCACGTTCCGTGCAAAGGCGAGGTTGCGAGCGCCGACAGTGGCAGTCACGTGTGCCCCTGCTGCCTTGGCCAGCTGCACTGCCAGATGCCCCACTCCCCCCGATGCATTCGCCACCAGCACCCGCGCCCTGCTCCCACTGCTGCACTCATTGCTGCCATTGCTCATGCTCCTGCTACTCGAGATTGTGCTGTTGCTGCCTTTCTGCTCCGCACTCAGTTTAGCTGCAGGGACAGGGAGCGGCAGGCCAGCACAGTCCCTCACGGCTTGCAGGGCGGTGAGACCGACGACGGGGGAGAGCAGCAGCAGTTTCGAAGGTGAGGGAGGAGGGCTTGCGTGCACTGGCGGCAGTTTCCAGTATGGCGTACTGCGCCAGGGCGCCCATTTTCTGACAACAGAGAAATGAGAACATACAAGAGGTATGGGGAAGCAAATGAGAAGGGAACACAAGCAAGAGGTGAGCTGGTTGAGGAGTGCGTAGTGAACCCGAGTGGGCGAGAGCGCCCATTTTCACGAGAGTGGGCCAGAGAGGATGGATAACGCACGGAGGGTGTGTGGAAGAGAAGTGGCAGTGAAAACACCAAACACCAGAACTTTGGCGAGAGGTTGGTTTGCTTGTCCAGAGCAAAAGAGAGGGATGCGATATAGAGCGGTGGAGGTAGGTGCAGTGCAGTGGATTAGATCGGAAGAACGAAGATCAAAGCAGAATCTGGTGGTTACAGAACGTACGAAGAACGGTGCCTTTCCAAAAACGGCATCTCCCACAGTGTACTTTGTAACGCCCGGCCCCACTGCCACCACCACGTTGCCTGCCAGGTCGTACCCTGCATGAACGTAGAGATTTAGGAGAATCAAACAATAATTCCGGATTCGAGTGTGAAGTGAGAAGGGTGAATGACAAGGTGGCGAGAAAAGAAATGCATGCAGGTTTTCGCCAGCAGCGGAAGAACCGCACAGCCAGGTAAGGGGACACAAGTAAGTGAGGACACAAGGCAGTGCATGCACAGCTCTCACCAACGGTGGCAGGGAGCCGCAGCAGCAGGAAGTGCACCTTTCAATCAATCGCCACATTTGAATGTCATTCTTAGATACATTCATCTTCTGCAGCTGCTTGCACGCTTTCTCACCAGCAGTGGCGGGGAAGCGGCGAGGAAGGAAGGGGATGAGTCCCGACTGCACCTTCCAGTCGCCCGGATTGATGCTCGCCGCGCGCACGCGAACCAGCACCTCGCCCTTGCTCGGCGCGGGCACAGGGACGTTCTGATTCAACTGGTGAAGTGAGAAAGAGCGAGGAATGGGGAGAAAACATTAAGGTTTGCTCGCCGCGCGCATGCGAACCAGCACCTCGCCCTTACGTGGCTTGCACGCGCACGGGGACGTTATAGTTTAACTGGTGAAGTGAAGGAGGTGCGGGATGGGAGAAATGCAGCAGCAAGCAGATGATGGGGAGCTTTGAATTAAGGTTTGAATCAAGCTTTGAAGAAAACTTATCACCCGCTCTCTAGCGAGCACCTCGCCCTTGCTCTGCCTGGGCGCGGGGATGCTGTCATTCAACTGGTGAAGCGAGGGAGATGGGGATGGAAGTATTTTGACGTATCACTCGCCCTTGCGCACGCGAACCAGCGCCTCGCCTTTTCACGGCATGGGCACGGGGACGTTCAAGTCGCTCAAGTGGTGAAATGCGGGGCATGCGAGATCATGGAGGACACGCAATAGCAAAGCAGATGATGATAGAGCTTCAACTTCGTCCCGCTACGGGATGAAGTTGACGCCTCACGTAAGTCATTCAAGTGACGGAGCGTCATGCTTCAGATCATGATGCGGGTACATCGATGAGTTTTGAGACGTCTCAAAGTACGTCGACGATCTGACCTAAAGCATCATTGCGACGATGGCAGCAGGATGGAATGCCCGCGAGCTACCAAAGGATGCCTGACGAACGTAAGCATGCGGAAGCTCACGCCTGTCCCACCTCCCTGCCCATCGCGTCGCGCCCTGCCTGTCCCGTCGTGTCGCGCCCGTCCCATCCCATCCCCTTGCGCCCGTCGTCCCTCCCTGCCCCGTCGCGTCGCGCTCGTCCCGTCCTGTCGCGTCGCGCCCGTCTCGTCCTCTGCGCGTCGTGTCGCGCCCAACCCGTCATGTCGTATCGCGCCCTACTCAGGCCTTCTAGTCGCCTAGCAACAATAGCTCCCTCCCCTCCGCAGCAGCTATGGCGGCGCTTAGGGTCCTGTGCTTTGATGCCGAGGGTAGGCCGCTGGAGTTATTTGTCTAGCTCCTCCGTGTGCAGCACCTGCTAGTGAGTCAGTGTCAGGCTGACGACTCCCTCTGGGCGCATGCCTCCGGTGATCTTCTTGCGTTCTCTACTTATGAACCCCTAGGCGTGTCAAACATATATGCTGCTTATTGTGTAGGCTGTAGTGGGGTAGCCCATATGGGGTACAACCCAAATTAGGGTTTCCTACTTGTACCCATCTTCTTGCTAGTTCATTCATTCCTGCTGCTAGATTCTAACATGGTATCAGAGCACTAAGGTCCGTAGGACCGTTTTTTTTCGGGCCCACCTACCGCTGCGGTTACCGCGCTACCCCACGTACCTGCCTGCCTTGCCTTGCCTTGTGACGTGCTGCACTACACCGCGCCGTCCAGCAGCCCTAGCGCTGCCTCCTGCTGCCCTAGGCCAGCGCGCTGCCCCTAGAGGCCCGTAAGGCCCGCGCGCCGCCCCTACACGCCCTTCAGGCCCGCGAACAGCCCCTGCAGACCGTTAGGCCCCTTGCTGCCGCGCGCTGCCCGCACCGAGCCGCGCGCAGCCCGCTGCTGCCGCGCGCTGCCCGCACCGAGCCCGCGCAGCCCGCACCGAGCCGCGCGCAGCCCGCTGCTGCCATGCGCAGCCCGCACCGAGCCCACGCAGCCCGCGCCGAGCCGCGCGCAGCCCGCTGCAGCCGCGCGCAGCCCGCACCGAGCCGCGCGCAGCCCGCTGCTGCCGCACTGGAGGTTCTGGTGCTGCTGGAGGTCCTGGTGCTGGTGGCGCTGGAGCTGGAGGTTCTGGAGCGACTGAGGGTGCTGGCACTGGAGGTTCTGGAGCTGCTGGAGGTGCAGGAGCTGAGGGTGCTGGCACTGGAGGTTCTGGAGCTGTTCGAGGTGCTGACGCTGAGGGTTCGGAGTCTACTGTTGCGCGGTCTCCTTGGAGTGGCCGCCTTCGTCCACGTGTGCCTGTCACCTCACAGCAGCTGCACGACTGGTACGGTCGCCGTCTGCGTCGCGCTTCTGGAGCTGGGGGCTCTGCTGCTGGAGGTACTTCTGCTGACGTCACTGGAGCTGGGAGTGGTGCTGGTCTCGGAGGTACTCGTACTGGGGGTACTGGTGCTACTGGGGCTGGAGGTGCTGAGCCTGCGGGTGCTGCTGCTGGGGACACTGCGGCTGGAGACCCTGGGACTGGGGGTGCCGGTTCTGGGGGTGCTGCTACTGGTGACGCTGAGTCTGGAGGTGCTGGCGCTGGAGGTACCGGTTCTGCGGCTGGAGCTTCTGGAGCTGCTGGAGGTGCTGGAGCGGCTGGAGACGCTGGAGCTACTGGAGGTGCTGGAGCTGCTGGTGCTGGTGCAGCTGCGCCGACACGACTGTTCTTCGCTCCGCCGTCTCCGTCATCTCTGCCGCCGCCTGACTCTGCTCTTCGTCAGGTTATTACTCTCCCGTCGTCTACTGGTCTTCCGTTACAGCCTGGCTCACCGCTGCCTGCTCCCTCTCCTTACACTGAGCAGACAGGTAGTCTTGCTGAGCGTCGTGAGCCTGTGTCGCGTCCTGTCTCGCCTGTTCGTCCTGGTCGTACCGGTCGTCGTGTTCCTCGTCAGCGTCAGCCGGCTGTCCCCGGCACACGCCTTGTAGCCCTGCGTCGGTCCTCTCCTCCGGAGCGTACTCCTCTTCCGTCTCCCCCTGCGTCCTCTTTGCCTGTTGTCGCGGATCCCGAGTCTGACCGGTTTCGTGCTGAGCACCCTACTGTCACGCGTCTGCTAGCCACTGTTGTCACTGACCCGTCGTTTGAGTCTGCTGCTGCGTCTGCCCTGGTCGCTGAGCTTGTTGACTTTGCTGCTGCCTGTCGTCTAGACTTCGCTGCCAGTCTTGTTGCTGAGTCTGAGTCTGTCTGTCCTCCGTCCGTCAGGGGTGAGTGTGCTCTTAGCACGGACGTCCTTGAGGACAGGCACGAGGACCTTGAGTGTCTTGCGGCTGCTGCGCCTCATCTCGTGGCCATGCTGCTTGCCTTTGAGGGAGACCCGGATGCACCAGACATCCCGACCCCGCGCTCTTACGCTGAGGCGATCGCGGGTGAGTACTCCTCTCAGTGGCAGACAGCCATGGACGCAGAGATGGCATCCTGGAAGTCCACAAGCACTTACGTCGATGAGGTTCCCCCTCCTGGGGCGAACATGGTCGATGGCATGTGGATTTTCAGGGTGAAGCGGCCGCCGGGTTCTCCGCCTTTCTTCAAGGCTCGTTACGTTGCTAGAGGCTTCAGTCAGCGAGAGGGAGTTGACTTCTTCCAGACCTTCTCCCCCACCCCGAAGATGACCACTCTTCAGGTGCTGCTGCACGTTGCCGCTCAGCGTGACTACGAGCTTCACTCTCTTGACTTCAGCACAGCCTTCTTACAAGGCAGCCTGCACGAGGAGATCTGGCTGCGCCGCCCACCTGGCTTCACTGGGTCTTTCCCTCCTGGTACCCAGTGGAGCCTCCAGCGGCCAGTCTACGGTCTCCGCCAGGCACCTCGTGAGTGGCACGACACACTGAGGACTACACTTGCGGCTCTTGGGTTCGCTCCTTCCACTGCTGACCCGTCGCTGTTTCTGCGCACTGACACTTCCCTGCCGCCGTTCTACATCCTCGTGTACATCGACGACCTGGTCTTTGCCACTGCTGACACTGAGGCTCTCGCTCAGGTGAAGTCGGAGCTGCAGAAGAGACACACATGCACAGACCTGGGTGAGCTGCGCAGCTACCTTGGCTTGCAGATCACCCGGGACAGAGCACGCCGCACCATCACCCTGACTCAGTCACACATGGTGCAGCAGGTCCTTCAGCGCTTCGGCTTCTCCTGGTCCTCCCCACAGCACACTCCTCTGGCTACAGGTCACTCGCTCTCAGCTCCACCTTCGGACGAGTCCGTAGAGCCGAGTGGTCCTTACCCAGAGCTTGTTGGCTGCCTCATGTACCTGATGACTTGCACTCGTCCAGACCTCGCGTACCCTCTTGGCCTTCTTGCTCGCTACGTGGCTCCTGGTCGGCACCGACCTGAGCACATGGCTGCTGCTAAGAGGGTACTGCGCTACTTGTGCAGTACATCAGGCATGGGGCTAGTGCTTGGAGGACGGAGTGAGGTGGTGCTCACTGGGCACTCAGACGCGTCTTGGGTTGACGACCAGACTACACAGCGGTCGTCACAGGGTTACACCTTCAGTCTTGGCTCTGGCTCTGTTTCTTGGCGGTCTACACGCTCGTCTTCTGTTCTCAGCTCCAGTTGTGAGGCTGAGATCTACGCCACCGCCATGGCTGCACAGGAGCTACGCTGGCTCACCTACCTGCTGACTGACTTGGGTGAGCGGCCTCGTTCTCCTCCAGTTCTGTACGTTGACAACAAGGCGGCCATTGCCTTGTGTGAGGAGCACAGACTGGAGCACAGAATGAAGCACATCGCTCTGCGTTACTTCCTGGCTCGAGAGTTGCAGCAGCGAGGTCAGCTTCGTCTTCGTCACGTGGCCACTCGGGCCAACACTGCTGATATATTCACCAAGGCACTTCCGTCTGGTGATCATCAGCGCTTTTGTACCCTGTTAGGCCTTGTGCCTACGTTTCCACACTTGCTGTAGTCTTTGCTTGTACTGTGATCTATATATATATATATATATATTCTGCATGCTTGCCCTTGCTAGGTAGTGATCACTGGTCTATTATTGTTGCATATATATATACCTCTGCATGTGAACTGGCCTTGTGGCCCTTTGCTTGTGCTCAGAGAGTGTGGTGACGTTGTGATCCACCCTGAGCTTGCTTTGCTTCTCTTGACTGGTCGTGTGACCCTTGTTCTCCCCCACTTTGCCTATGGGGGTGTGTCAAATTATATATGCTGCATATTGTGTAGGCTATAGTGGGGTAGCCCATATGGGGTACAACCCAAATTAGGGTTTCCTACTTGTACCCATCTTCTTGCTAGTTCATTCATTCCTGCTGCTAGATTCTAACAAGGCGCTGATCCCACCACTCTAGACAGAGAGCGTTCTGCACGTCAGCGCGCTGTGCTGACAGCCTGGAAGTCGCGTGATGCCGCGGCCTGCATCCCCTTCAGCAGCCTTTTTCCTGAGTCTGAGGAGACCCACTTTACCCAAGTTGGCACTGCTAGCGTGTTCCTAATTGCGATCAAGGCCCGCTACTCCACTCCCACCACTGTCTCTCTTGGTCGCCTGTTCCTCCCGTTCCTGTTTCCTGACCTCGCCTCGTTTGAGCGTTCTGCTGACTTGATCGCTCACCTGCGTTCGCTGAATTCTAGCCTGCATTGACGCACAGCTTGCGCTGCTCCCTCCGTATGGAGATTACTATTTATTTCATTGTCACTGGCCTCCCTGACCGCCTTGCCTCGGTTCGTGACGCACTTCTTCTGAAGCACCCTAGCGAGCTCACTATCGAGATCCTTGAGTTTGCACTCAAGGACGTCGAGTGCAACCTTCGCTCGGTAGCCTCTACCTCTGGCGCTGTCCCCCCCCCCACTGTTCCATGGGTGCACTGTCCCACAGCTGCTCACCTTCACTGCCTCCCTCGCCGCTACCGCTACTGACGAGACCGCGGGTGCTGTCACGACTTATGCGCGGTCTAGAATTAGGAGTGGCAGGAGGGGCGGCCAGTGTGCAGCCAGCAGCGGAGACGGCGGAGGTGGCGTGGCAAGTGGCGGTGGCGGGAGTGCAGGTGTTGGTGAAGCACCTCGCGCAGCTTCTAGTCGCCCCCCTGCTGCAGCTGGTGGAGATGACGCTCGAGTTCGTCGGGCACTTGCGGGGCTGCCAGCTGCGGGTGCTGGGGTGGCGGCCTGGTACCTGGCTCAGCAGCAGCAGCAGCAGCAGCAGCAGCAACAGCAGCAGCAGCCACTCCTCTCGCAGCAGCCACAGCAGCAGCAGGGGCAGCAGCAGGGTCAGAGGCACGGGTCAGGACCGAGTCAGCTTTCGCGTGGTGATGCCCACCCACCCTGCCCCTACCTCATCCAGACAGGTACTCGCAGTGGCCTCCGCTGCGACCGCCGTCACCCACCGAATCAGTGCTTTTCTCGGCTCACTGACAGACTTCGCGCGGCCTACGGTGCAGACGGACTAACTAGCTTCTCTTTGTTCTCTCGCATGATCCCGCACTGTGGGAGATGTCTGCTTCTCAGTTACTTGACTATTAGGAACCACAAGTGCTTCTAACGGGCTTTCTCGCGTATTTCTAGCTTAGGTGCTAGTGTTGATCCTATGCTAGTTGCTAGTGTAGGTACTTGCTCAGGTTCTTCTCCAAGTGCTACTCCGGAGGACGCTTCGCTGTCTTTCACTCTGGACTCTGGAGCTTCGCACTGTTTCTTCCGCGACCACACGACTCTTACTCCGCTTCCTGCGCCAGTCCCTATGGCACTGGCTGATCCCACTTCGAGACCAGCCATTGCTCACCACTAAACTACGCTTCCGTGCCCGGCTGTTCCATCGGGTTCTCTGACGGGCTTCTACGTCCACTCGTTCTTTAGTTACTTGGTGGGTGTGCGGCCGCTCGTGAGTCAGCACGTTGGTGTTTGGTTTGAGCCTTCTGGAGACTCTGGGACCTGTGTGGACGGTGACACGTACGCCCCCCTGACCATCTTTCGCGAGGAGCCGGGTTCTTGTCTCTACACGCTTCACACTGGCCCCCGAGGGCAGCAGCAGCAGCAGCAGCGGCGGCGGCAGCTGCCTCCGACCCCTGTAACTGCCCCCCCGTCAGGTCCCAGCGTCCCACCAGGTAACTGCGTCAGGTCAGGTTACAGCGTCTGGTCCGGTTGTTGCGTCTTGCTCCTGTCGGTCGCTTGCCCACCCCACCGTTCTGTGGCACCACCGTCTTGGTTACCCATCCGTTCCTTGCCTTCGCACTATGTCTAGTCAGCGTCTTGACTTAAGCCTCCCGCCAGTCTTGCCATCGCTGCCGCCTTCGCCTGCACCGCCGTGCGGCCCTTGCGTCGAAATTCGGCTATATGCCGCCCCTCACTCCTCCTCCCTTCGTCCGGCCACCGAGCCCTTTGAGACTCTCCAATTTAACGTCTGGGGCCCCGCCCCTCGCCCTGGTCCTTAGAGAGAGAGTTTCTTTCTGGTGATCATCGACGACTACTCTCGCTACACCACTGCTTTCCCTTTGGCGAAGAAGTCACATTGGTACTCCTCACTGTCGTGTCAGTTGTCTTCACTCCGACCGTGGGGGTGAGTTTCGCTCCGGCGTTCTTGCCGGATTTCGTCGCGAGCAGGGCATCCGCCAGTCTTGGACGCTTACAAAATCCCCACAGCATAATGGGGATGCTAAGCGCCGCATAGGATTGATCATGGAGATTGCACGCACCTCCGTGATTCACGCCCGTGCCCCCCATTTTCTGTGGCCTTACGCGGTTCGATACACTGCACATCAGCTGAACCTCTGGTCCCGTGTCTCCCATCCAGGAGTTTCACCGACCATTGTTGGACCGGGTCTCCTGGTGTTGCATCACGTTTTCGTGTCTGGGGCTGCTTGGCGTTGTTGTGTGATGCTATCATTCGCATTCACGTCTGTCTGCCTCCCATCATATGTTCGTGCGTTGCATGCGTGGTGTGAGCGTGTGCAAGAATTTGTGTTTTGTGCGGTTTGGATTTTCTGAGTGTTTGTGAATGCCTTTTGGATTGAGCAGATATCTGAAGTGACTTCTCTGCTCAAGTGCTTTCCGACGAGCCAAGGATCGCTTCAATCGGAGCACGAACGAGAAAGTTACGAACGTTTGAAGTTCGTATGCTTTTCATGTTTGGTTGTGGTGACTCGGAAAATGTGGGAGTGACTCAATATGGGGTACAGACTTTTGGGGGTTGGGAAATTCGTACCCATCACTGTAGATGCTGCCAAGTGGTGGAGTGAAGCCAAACTAGGTTGGCAAGTGTGGCCAAGTTGGGTGAGGTGGATTGTGGAGGTTGGGAAAGTGACAAAAGTGAAAGTGGGGTTGCCTATGGAGAGGGGAATTGTGTGGCATGGGGTTTCCTTGGTTGGGGACTCTCTTGGGACCTTCCCTCTCGTCCTCCTCTTCCCTCCTACCTGGTTTAGTGCTACTCTAACACTCTTGTGTGCAACTTGTAAAACTTGTGAAACTATTGTGATTGAGTTAAGTTTCTATGGCAGCTTACCCCCTAGTGCGCCGAAATTCAAAACTCGAGTTATAATCCATCTTCGGATGCGATTCTAATTGGGAATTGTTGTCAAACATTATATATGTTGTGTTTGTTTAGGCTACAGTGGGTTAGCCTATAGGGGGTACACAATTCTAGGGTTAGGTACTTGTACTGATTTCACTGTTAGTTCAATCATTCCTGTCCGTTCATTCTGACATGGTATCAGAGCAGGTCCTTCGCTAGGACCGTTTTTTTAGGGCCCACCGCTACCTACCTACCTACCTACCTACCTACCCTACCTACCTACCTACCTGCCTACCGGCGCCCTAGGGCGCCTCGTTTATTTATTTATTTTTTTTTTTCACGGCCCCCTAAGGCCCCGCGACCCGCGACCCGCCCCTTAGCGACCCGCGCGCCGCCCCTTAAGGCCCCGTCGGCCCACGCGCCCGCCCCTTACGGCCCCGCGCTCGCCCCTTACGGCCCCGCGCTCGCCCCTTACGGCCCGTGGTGGTCGTGGAGGAGCTGGCGGTGGTCTGAGCCAGCAGCACACTCCGTCGCTCCAGGAGGCCCGTGAGTGGTATTCCCAGCGCCCGGGGGCGCGTGGCTTTAGCTGCACGTACGTCATCCGCACTGGTGACCGCACTGGTCAGACGTATGGGAGGCCGCACCCCACTCACAGCTGTTTCTCGCGCCTTGACGACGCTTGGCGCGCTCAGTTCCCTGACGGCGGTGAGCTGCCCCGCTGGCTTGATTTGGAGAGGAAGGGAGTTGATATCTGGGCTCTAGACTTTGATGCTATTCTCACTGCCATGTATGCGATGTTTACTAGTGGAGAGGGTGCTCAGTACTTGCGTGTTCCGCCCGACCCGGGCATTCTGACCAGTGAGGCTGCCGCTCTAGGTGCTAGTGAGGCTGCCACTGCAGGTACTCGCGTGTCTGCCACCTCAGGTGATGGTGAGGCTGTCGCTCTAGGTGCTAGTGAGTCTGTCTCCCCTGGTACTGAGTCGACTGAGGCACTGCACACCTTCACCCTGGACTCAGGTGCTTCTCGCTGTTTCTTTCGTGACCGCACTGCCCTTGAGCCACTCGCTCGGCCAGTTGCTGTCTCCCTCGCTGACCCCTCTGGGGGTCCGGTCATTGCGACCTCCTCCACTGTTCTTCCCTGTCCTGCGGTCCCGTCTGGCACACTGTCTGGTCTCCACCTTCCCTCGTTCTCTACGAACTTGGTGGCGGGCTGTGCGCTCCAGGACGCGGGTGTTCACCAGTTCACCCCTGCCTACGAGCGCGTGACACACTGCACGTGTGCTCGGACGGGCCGTCACCTGGCTACCTTCACTCGGCAGCCGAGGTCGGACCTGTACACACTGACCACTGAGTCCCCTCAGGTAGCTGCGTCCGCGTCTGCGTCAGGTCAGCTGTCGGCCCCCTGCTCGTGTCGCTCTCTGGCGCACGACACCGTCCTCTGGCACCACCGACTTGGCCACCCGTCTGTGCAGCGCCTTCGTGCCATGCACAAACGGCAGCTTGTCTCTGGTCTTCCCAGGGTGCTCCCTCCCCTCCCACCCTCGCCGGCTCCTCCCTGTCTTCCCTGTGTCGAGGGGCGGCAGCGCGCCGCTCCTCACTCCTCCTCCTTTCCCCCGACGACTGCTCCCTTGCAGACGCTTCACCTGGACGTGTGGGGCCCAGCCCGCGTCCGTGGTCAAGGTCAGGAGAGGTACTTCCTGATTGTTGTTGACGACTTCTCGTGCTACACCACGGTCTTCCCCTTGCGCACCAAGGGTGAGGTCCCTGCTGTCTTGATCCCTTGGATCCGCAGAGCTCGTCTCCAGCTCAGCGAGCGTTTTCGCTCGGACTTTCCTGTCCTGCGTTTGCACTCTGACAGAGGTGGTGAGTTCTCCTCCGACCTCTTGGTAGCCTACTGTGCGGAGCACGGCATTGAGCAGTCGTTCACGCTTCCGGCCTCTCCACAGCAGAATGGGGTTGCTGAGCGCCGCATTGGCTTGGTCATGGAAGTCGCTCGTACCTTAGACGCTTCTTGGGCAGACGACCAGGCTACTCAGCGGTCGTCTCAGGGTTACACCTTCAGTCTTGGCTCTGGCTCAGTTTCTTGGCGTTCTACACGCTCTTCTTCTGTTCTCAGCTCCAGTTGTGAGGCTGAGATCTACGCCACAGCCATGGCTGCCCAGGAGCTACGCTGGCTGACCTACCTGCTGACCGACTTGGGAGAGCGGCCTCGTTCTCCTCCAGTGCTGTACGTCCGCAACCAGGCTGCCATTGCCTTGTGTGAGGAGCACAGACTGGAGCACAGAACGAAGCACATCGCCCTGCGGTACTTCCTTGCTCGAGAGCTGCAGCAGCGTGGTCAGCTTCGTCTGCGTTACGTGGCCACTGAGGCCAACCTTGCTGATGTGTTCACCAAGGCGCTTCAGCCTTGTGACCATCAGCGCTTTTGCACTCTGCTAGGCCTTGTGCCTACTGGACCTCACTTGCTTACTTCTTGACTCTGTTTGTACTGTGATCTCTATATATATACCTGCATGTTTACTCTTGCTAGGTTGTGATCATTGTACCTCTTGCTCTATTATAAACCTACATGTGAACTGGTCTTGTGACCACTTGCTTGTGCTCGGAATTTGTGTGGAATCCTTGAGATCCACCCTGAGCTTGTTGTGTCCTGCTTTGCCTTGCCCGGTCTTGTGACCCCTTGTTCTCCCCACTTTGCCTATGGGGGTGTGTCAAACATTATATATGTTGTGCTTGTTTAGGCTACAGTGGGTTAGCCTATAGGGGGTACACAATTCTAGGGTTAGGTACTTGTACTGATTTCACTGTTAGTTCAATCATTCATGTCCGTTCATTCTGACAATTGTTGCCACACTCTAGGGCTAACACATACTCGAGTTTGAGACAGTTCTAACGGTGCATTTTTCGTCGACGGCGTTTCTTGTGAAGTCGACATTTCTGTCCAGAAATTGAGACCAACGATTTTGAGTTATTTCGGCTCCTAAGCTTCTAGACTCCGTCCTTAGTCTCTAACAGGCGCTTGTTCGCGACACCTCCACGGACAAGCTTCCCCCTTGCGCCCTTCTCTGTGTCTTCCTTAGTTTCCCAAAGGACTCCTCTGACTTCACCTTCTACCACCTCCACTTCACCGGTTCTTTGACTCCCGTGACGTCCGCTTTGACGAATCAGTTCCCTACAGCGCCCGGTACCCCTGTCGAGGTCTCCCAGTTCTTCCTCCTCCTCTCTTCCTCACTCCCACTCCCCTTCCTACTCCTCCGGTACAGCCTCCCCCCCCTGGTCCAGCCCCGTCAGGTGTGTCACACGCTACCCCCCACCCCCCCCCTCGGTAGCTCCTCCGACCCCGTCGCCTTCTCCGCAATAGTCCTCATAGTCACTGCAGCAGCCGTCAACACTTCTTCTACAGGCTGCTGCAGACCCTGAGGATGCTGGGGTCCGTAGCGCGGACCCTGGAGGTGCTACCTCTGGGGGTGTTGGAGTTGGAGCTGAGAGTGTGCCTGCACGAGGTCCTGGTGCTGGGGGTGCTGGAGTTGAAGTTGAGCCCGTGTGTGCAGGAGGTTCTAGCCTCTCTTCGGGGAGCTGGTGTTAGTCGAGCTGTCTCTGGGGGTGCTACGATTGGAGGTGCGGGTGCGCCCTCTGCTGGACCTGGAGATCCTGGGACTGGCCGCGTTGCTGCTGATGGTACTGGCTCTGAGGGTGGTGCGTCTGGTGCTTTGGGGAGCGGTCAAGGGGCTACCGCCGACCCGGACACTACTCCTCCCCCCCACCCCTACCCCACCCAGCACTATGCCCGCCTTCGCCGTGCACGTGAGGAGCAGCTGGAGTTGGAGCGAGAGAGCCTCGAGTTGGAGTAGCAGCAGCTACAGCAGCTGGAGGAGCAGCAGGAGCAGCAGCAACCATCATGGCAGGAACAACAGGAGCAGCAGGAGCAGCAGTAGCCACAGTAGGAGCAAGAGCCGCAGCAGCAGGAGGAGGAGCCGCAGCCACCGGAGCAGGAGCAGCAGCAGCCGTAGCAGCAGTGGTCGCAGCAGCCGGAGCAGCAGCAAAAGCGGCCGCCTATGCCTCCTGTCTCTGGCCTTTGGGCCCTTGGTCTCCCCTCCCCTTCCTCCCTCCTCCCCCTCTCCTCCTGTCTACGGTCCCACGTTTCCTCCTCTTGACTCCACCCCGACTGTTTTCCCTCGTTCTCAGCCTCCGTTGTCCCCTCCTCTTTCTCACACTTGGGCTTCTCGCTCTCCTCGTGCTCGTCCCTCGTCCCCTGTTCCCGTCACTGACCGTCGTACTCTCCTGTTTTGTTCTAGCTCCCCTCGTCCGTCTCCGTCTGTGCTCCCTTCTCCTTCTTAGTCGGCCCTTACTGCTTCCCTCTCTACTCTTGTCACTGACTACTACCGCACGTATTGTCTTGTTCTCTCTCGTGTTCTCGCCTCTCTTGTTACAGACCCTCGTGCCTCCCTTTCCTCCGTCTCCGCCCTTACTGTCACTGTCACTGAGTTCGCCACTACTCGCCGCCTTGACTACGCCACTCGTGTCGTGGATGCTCCTCCTACCCGTCCTCTGGCTTTCGGGGGTGAGTCTGCCCTTGGCTGTGACGCCCTAGAGGACAGGCAGATTGAGCTAGGGTTCCTGGCATCCGCTTCCCCTTCATGTCTGTGCCTTGGGCCTTGGGCCTCTCAGTGGAGAGCTGCCATGGACGCAAAGATGGCCTCCTACAGATCCACAGGCACCTACGTTAACAAGGTTTCCCCTCCGGGGGCGAACGTAGTTGTTGGCATGTGGATCTTCAATGTGAAGCGGCCACCGGAATCGCCTCCGTTCTTCAAGGCGCGTTATGTGGCTAGAGGTTTCAGTCAGCACGAGGGAGTTGACTTCTTTCCAGCCTTCGCGCCTTCTCCAAAGATGACCACTCTGTGTGTGTTACTTCAAGTGGCAGCACAGTGAGACTACGGGTTACACTCTCTCGACTTCTACACTGCCTTCCTTCACGGTCGCCTACACAAGGAGGTCTGGCTACGTCGTCCTCCACCTTCACTGGCACTTTCCCTTCTGGGACCGAGTGGAGGTTCAAACATCCAATCTACGGACTCCGTCAGGCACCTCGTAAGTGGCACGACACTCTTCGACCTACCCTACCCGTCGCTTTTTGTTCGCCGTGGCTCCATACCTTTCTTTGTACTGGTCTACGTCGACGACCTAGACTCTGCCACTGCTTACACGGTTGCTTTGGCGGACGTGAAGTCCGAACTACAAAGGAGACACATGTGCACTGACCTTGGTGAGCTGCGCCACTACCTTGGTCTGCAGATCACCAGGGACAGAGCAGCTCGCACCATCACTCTGACCCAGTCACACATGTAGCAGCGTCGAGCCGTTTGAGCCTAGTGGTCCTTACCCAGAGCTTGTAGGCTGCCTCATGTACCTGATGACTTGTACTCGCCCGGACCTCGCCCTCCCTCCTAGCATCCTTGCCCGATTTGTTGCGCCAGAGAGACACCATCCTGTTCACTGGATAGCTGCTAAGAGGGTGGCGAAGTATCTAGTGACGCAGTACATCAGGCATGGGGCTGGTGCTTGGAGGGAGACAGCCTGACGTGCTCACTAGCCACTGTGACTCTTCTTACGCCGACAACGTCGAGACTCACAAGTCCACGCAGGGGTACTGTTTCAGTCTAGCCTCTGGAGCTGTGCCGTGGATATCTACTCGTTCTCCTCTATCTCGACCTATACTGCTGAAGCCGAGATTGGCCATGGCTGCACAGGAGCTGCGTTGGTTGACCTTCTTGCTCACTGACCTTGGTGAGCGACCAAGCTCTGCACCCACCTTGTTCACAGAAAATAAGTCAATGATTCTCTTGTGTCGAGGGCCTTGATTGGAGAGTAGAGTGAAGCACATCAGCGGCGTGGACAGGCTCATTTGGACTTTGTGGACTCCGAGACCAACACTGCAGACTGTCAAACATTATATATGTTGTGTTTGTTTAGGCTACAGTGGGTTAGCCTATAGGGGGTACACAATTCTAGGGTTAGGTACTTGTACTGATTTCACTGTTAGTTCAATCATTCCTGTCCGTTCATTCTGACATGGTATCAGAGCAGGTCCTTCACTAGGACCGTTTTAGGGCCCACCGCTACCTACCTACCTACCTACCGTGCGCCCTCGTGCGCCCTCGCGCCCTCGTGCGCCTCTTACTACCGTGCGCCCTCGTGCGCCCTCGCGCCCTCGTGCGCCTCTTACTACCGCGCGCCCTCGTGCGCCTCTTACTACCGCGCGCCCTCGTGCGCCCTCGCGCCCTCGTGCGCCTCTCCCTACCGCGCGCCCTCGTGCGCTCTTGCGCCCTCGTGCGCCTCTCCCTACCGCGCACGCACGGCCTGCTAGCCACCCGCGCGCGGCCCGCTTTCCGCGGCGTCGTCGCCAGCCCGCGGCGTCGTCGCCTGCCCGCGGCGTCGTCGCCTGCCCGCGACGTCGTCGCCTGCCCGCGGCGTCGTCGCCTGCCCTCGTCGCGTCGACCTGCCCGCGGCGTCGCCACCTGCCCGCCGCGTCGCCCTGCCCGCGGCGTCGCCACCTGCCCGCCGCGTCGACCTGCCCGCGGCGTCGCCACCTGCCCGCCGCGTCGACCTGCCCGCGGCGTCGCCACCTGCCCGCCGCGTCGCCCTGCCCGCGGCGTCGCCACCTACCCGCCGCGTCGCCCTGCCCGCGGCGTCGCCACCTGCCCGCCGCGTCGCCCTGACCTAATCCGCCGCGTCGCCCTGCCCGCGGCGTCGCCACCTGCCCGCCGCGTCGACCTGCCCGCGGCGTCGCCACCTGCCCGCCGCGTCGCCCTGCTCGCGGCGTCGCCACCTACCCGCCGCGTCGCCCTGCCCGCGGCGTCGCCACCTGCCCGCCGCGTCGCCCTGACCTAATCCGCCTCTCGCCCCTGGAGCAGCCGCCACTGCAGCAGCAGCCCCTGGAGCCGCCCGCCACTGCAGTAGCAGCCCCTGGAGCCGCCCGCCACTGCAGCAGCCCCCCCTGGAGCAGCCCGCACCTGCAGCAGCCGCCCCTGGCCCCTGGAGCCGCCGCCACTGCAGCAGCCGCCCCTGGCACCTGGAGCAGCTGCCGTCGCGGCCCGGCCTCGCCCTGCAGCAGCTGCCGCGGAGCTCCCTGCTGCGGCCCGGCCCAGCCCTGCAGTTGTAGCGGCCCCGCTGTCGCCACCGTCTTGCGCCTGCCGCGCCGACCACTGGTGAGCATTGCCCAGCACTGCTACCGCTGCTACTGCTGCTACTGCCTTTTCTACTCCCACTGCCACAGCTCCTGCTGTTACTACTGTTGCTGCCGCTACTGCTACTACTGCTGCTCCTGGCGTGGCCAGATGCAGCTCCAGGGCCGTGCGCGTGAGTCCCTCACGCCCCAGCAGCTTCGTGCGCGTGAGTGGTACGCTAGTTGGGGCTGTCGGGGTGGCCGTAGTGGTGGTCGCTCTGGAGTGGGTCGGTCGGGAGCTTCTGGTAGTGGACAGGTGCAGCTGCCGTGCCCTCCTTCGCCCCAGCTGCTTCGTGCGCGTGCGTGGTACGCTAGTTGGGGCTGTCGGGGTGGCCGTCGTGGTCGTCGCTCTGGAGTGCGTTGTTCGGGAGCATCTGGTAGTGGACAGGTGCAGCAGCAGTGTCCTCTTACGCTCCAGCGGGCCCGTGAGTGGTACGCCAGTTTGGGCTGTCGGGGTGGCCGTAGTGGTAGTCGCTCTGGCGTGCGTTGTTCGGGAGCATCTGGTAGTGGACAGGTGCAGCAGCAGTGTCCTCTTACGCTCCAGCGGGCTCGTGAGTGGTACGCGAGTTTGGGCTCTCGGGGTGGTGGTCGTGGTAGTCACTCTGGAGTGCGTCGTTCGGGAGCTTCTGGGCGCGGACCGGTGCAGCTGCCGTGTAGTGTGAGTGAGGCTGCCGCTCTAGGTGCTAGTGAGACCGCCACTGCAGGTGCTCGCGTGTCTGCCACCTCAGGTGATGGTGAGGCTGCTGCTCTAGGTGCTAGTGCGTCCGTGCCCGCTGGTACTGAGTCGACTGCAGCACTGCACACCTTCACACTGGACTCAGGTGCTTCTCGCTGTTTCTTTCGTGACCGCACTGTCCTTGAGCCACTCGCTCGGCCAGTTGCTGTCTCCCTCGCTGACCCCTCTGGGGGTCCGGTCGTTGCGACCTCCTCCACTGTCCTTCCTTGTCCTGCGGTCCCGTCAGGCACACTGTCAGGTCTCTACCTCCCCTCGTTCTCTACGAACTTGGTGGCGGGTAGTGCGCTCCAGGACAGGGGTGTCCACCAGTTCACCCCTGCTTACGAGCGCGTGACCCACTGCACGTGTGCTCGGACGGGCCGTCACCTGGCTACCTTCACTCGGCAGCCGGGGTCGGACCTGTACACACTGACCACTGAGTCCCCTCAGGTCGCTGCGTCCGCGTCTGCGTCTGCGTCAGGTCAGCTGTCCGCCCCCTGCTCGTGTCGCTCTCTGGCGCATGAGACTGTCCTCTGGCACCACCGCCTTGGTCACCCGTCTGTGCAGCGCCTTCGGGCCATGCACAAACGGGACCTTGTTGCTGGTCTTCCCAGGGTTCTCCCTCCCCTCCCACCCTCGCCTGCTCCTCCCTGTCTTCCCTGTGTCGAGGGGCGGCAGCGCGCCGCTCCTCACTCCTCCTCCTTCCCCCCGACGACTGCTCCTTTGCAGACGCTCCACATGGACGTGTGAGGCCCAGCCCGCGTCCGTGGTCAGGGTCAGGAGAGGTACTTCCTGATTGTTGTTGACGACTTCTCGCGCTACACCACGGTCTTCCCCTTGCGCGCCAAGGGTGACGTCCCTGATGTCTTGATCCCTTGGATCCGCAGATCTCGTCTCCAGCTCAGTGAGCGTTTCCGCTCCGACTTCCCTGTCCTGCGTCTGCACTCTGACAGAGGTGGGGAGTTTTCCTCTGGCCTCTTGGAGGCCTTCTGTCAGCAGGAGGGCATTGAGCAGTCGTTCACACTTCCGGCCTCTCCACAGCAGAATGGGGTTGCTGAGCGCCGCATTGGCTTGGTCATGGAGGTCGCTCGTACCTCCTTGGTTCATGCGGCTGCCCCCCACTTTCTGTGGTCGTTTGCAGTCCGATACGCTGCGCATCAGCTCAACCTCTGGCCCCGTGTCTCCTTACCGGAGACTTCTCCGACACTGCGTTGGACGGGAGAGGCTGGCGATGCGTCGCGTTTTCGGGTCTGGGGATCTCGAGCTTTTGTTCGCGACACGTCCGCGGACAAGCTCTCCCGTCGCGCTGTCCCCTGTGTCTTCCTTGGCTTTGTCCCGGACGCGCCTGGTTGGCAGTTCTACCACGCCACCTCGCGTCGTGTCCTTGCCTCTCAGGACGTCACTTTTGACGAGTCCGTCCCCTACTACCGCCTCTTCCCCTACCGCACTGCCCCGCTCCCCCCCCCGCCTCTCTTCCTCGCTCCAGGTGCTGAGGTACCAGACCCCCTCCCCCCTCAGGGTGCCGCTCCCTCAGGTGTGTCCCAGGTAGACCCAGTTGAGCCTGTCGAGGTAGCTGTTGACTCTCGTCCTGCTGGGGGTACTGAGCCTGCCCGTGAGGAGTCTGGGGGTGCGGAGCCTGGGGGTGCGGAGCCTGGA
This sequence comes from Closterium sp. Yama58-4, assembly GCA_947470075.1. Taxonomy (NCBI): domain Eukaryota; kingdom Viridiplantae; phylum Streptophyta; class Zygnematophyceae; order Desmidiales; family Closteriaceae; genus Closterium; species Closterium sp. Yama58-4. The sequence continues at coordinate 58,530 of CANIUD010000826.1, read as the reverse complement.
GGTGCTGAGCCTGGGAGTGCGGAGTCTGGAGGTGCTGCGTCTGGGGGTGCTGCGTCTGGAGGTGCTGAGCCTGGGGGTGCTGAGCCTGACCGTGCTGAGTCTGGGGGTGCGGAGCCTGGGGGTGCGGAGTCTCGAGGTGCTGAGCCTGGGGGTGCTACGTCTGGGGGTGCTGTGTCTGGAGGTGCTGATCCTGAGCGTGCTACACCTGGAGGAGCCCTCTCCTCCCAGCAGCTGCAGGAGAGGTACCTACAGTACTGTCGCCTCCGGAGAGGTGCTACTAGAGCTCGTACCAGTACTTCCCCTCCTACCCAGGAGCTCCCCCCCATTCAGCAGATCCGAGAGTGGTACGCGCGGCGCTGCAGTCTTCGGAGTGGTGCTCCTGGTGCTGCGGACCCCAGCGGTGGCGCTGCTGCTGGTGCTGAGGACCCGGGCGTTGGAGCTACTGCTGGAGCTGAGGACCCGGACGGTGGAGCTGCTGCTGGTGCTGAGGACCCGAGCGGTCGAGCTGCTGCTGGTGCTGAGGACCCGGGCGTTGGAGCTACTGCTGGAGCTGAGGACCCGGACGGTGGAGCTGCTGCTGGTGCTGAGGACCCGAGCGGTCGAGCTGCTGCTGGTGCTGAGGACCTGGACGGTGGAGCTGCTGCTGGTGCTGAGGACCCTGCCGCTGGTGTCGCTGCTGGTTCTGGAGACGCTGCGCGGCCGCGACCGTACTTCGTACCACTTCTTCAGCAGGTTCTTGGTCAGGCTCCTCCTCCTTGTCCTCCTCCCTCCGTAGCGTGTCCTCCGCCTGTCCAGTCGCAGTCCCAGTTCCCGCCTGCCTCGCCTCTCCCTGCTCCCTCTCCTTATACTGGTCCCACAGGAGGTCTTACAGAGCGTCGTGAGCCTGAGTCTCGTCCTGCGTCGCCTGTTCGTACTGCTCGCACTGGTCGTCGTGTCCCACGTGAGCGTCCTCCTCCTGTCCCTGGCACTCACTACATGACTCTGCGTCCCTCCACTGCTCCTCAGCGTGTCCCGCTACCGTCTCCTCCTGCGTCCTCTCTGCCTACTCTTCCTGATCCGGAGTCTGACTCCCGTCGTGCTGCCAGTCCCACTGTCACCCGTCTCCTCGCTACTGTTGTCACTGACCCTACCTTTGAGTCCTCTGCTGCGTCTGCTCTGGTCGCTGAGTTGATCGACTTTGCTGCCCGGTGTCGTCTAGACTACGCCACTAGCCTTGTTGCTGAGTCTGAGTCTGAGTCTGTCTGTCCTCCGTCTGTCGGGGGTGAGTGTGCTCTTGGCACGGACGTCCTTGAGGACAGACAGGAGGAGTTCCAGTGCTTTGCTGCTGCTTTACCCCACCTCGTGTCCATGCTAGTTGCCCCTGAGGGAGACCCGGATGCACCAGACATCCCGACCCCGCGCACTTACGCTGAGGCGATGGCGGGTCCCTACTCCTCTCAGTGGCAGACAGCCATGGACGCAGAGATGGCTTCCTGGAAGTCCACAGGCACCTACGTCGACGAGGTTCCCCCACCTGGGGCGAACATCGTCAGTGGCATGTGGATTTTCAGGGTGAAGCGGCCGCCGGGTTCTCCTCCTGTCTTCAAGGCGCGCTACGTGGCTCGAGGCTTCAGTCAGCGAGAGGGAGTTGACTTCTTTCAGACCACCTCCCCCACCCCGAAGATGACCACTCTTCGGGTGCTGCTGCACATAGCCGCTCAGCGCGACTACGAGCTTCACTCACTTGACTTCAGCACTGCTTTCTTGCAGGGCAGCCTGCACGAGGAGATCTGGTTGCGCCGCCCTCCTGGCTTCACTGGGTCGGTTCCTCCTGGTACCCAGTGGAGGCTTCAGCGGCCGGTCTACGGTCTCCGCCAGGCACCGCGTGAGTGGCACGACACACTGAGGACGACACTTGCGGCTCTTGGGTTCGCTCCCTCTACTGCTGACCCGTCACTGTTTCTACGCACAGACACCTCACTGCCGCCGTTCTACATCCTCGTGTACGTCGACGACTTGGTCTTTGCCACTGCTGACACCGCGGCACTCGCCCACGTGAAGTCGGAGCTGCAGAGGAGACACACGTGCACTGACCTGGGTGAACTGACAAGCTATCTTGGCTTGCGGATCACCCGGGACAGAGCACGGCGCACCATCACCTTGACTCAGTCACACATGGTGCAGCAGATCCTTCAGCGCTTCCGCTTCACGTACTCCTCGCCTCAGTCCACTCCTCTGCCTACCGGTCACTCGCTCTCAGCTCTGCCTTCGGATGAGTCCGTAGAGCCGAGTGGCCCGTATCTAGAGCTTGTGGGCTGCCTCATGTACCTGATGACCTGCACTCGACCTGACCTTGCGTACCCTCTTAGCATCCTTGCGCGCTATGTCGCTCCTGGCCGTCACAGGAAGGAGCACATAGATGCCGCTAAGAGGGTGTTGCGCTACTTGTGCAGTACGTCGGGCATGGGGCTAGTGCTTGGAGGGCGAGACCGAGTTGTACTTACTGGACACTCAGACGCTTCTTGGGCAGACGACCAGGCTACTCAGCGGTCGTCTCAGGGTTACACCTTCAGCCTTGGCTCCGGCTCAGTTTCTTGGCGTTCTACACGCTCTTCTTCTGTTCTCAGCTCCAGTTGTGAGGCTGAGATCTACGCCACAGCCATGGCTGCCCAGGAGCTACGCTGGCTGACCTACCTGCTGACCGACTTGGGAGAGCGGCCTCGTTCTCCTCCAGTGCTGTACGTCGACAACCAGGCTGCCATTGCCTTGTGTGAGGAGCACAGACTGGAGCACAGAACGAAGCACATCGCCCTGCGGTACTTCCTTGCTCGAGAGCTGCAGCAGCGTGGTCAGCTTCGTCTTCGTTACGTGGCCACTGAGGCCAACCTTGCTGATGTGTTCACCAAGGCACTTCAGCCTTGTGACCATCAGCGTTTCTGTACTCTTCTAGGCCTTGTGCCTGCTGGACCTCACTTACTTACTTCTTGACTCTGCTTGTACTGTGATCTTTATATATATGCCTGCATGTTTACACTTGCTAGGTTGTGATCACTGTATCTCTTGTTATATTATCATCCTGCATGTGAACTGGTCTTGTGACCACTTGCTTGTGCTCGGAATTTGTGTGGTATCCTTGAGAACCACCCTGAGCTTGTTTTGCTTTGCTTTGACTGGTCTTGTGACCCCTTGCTCTCCCCCACTTTGCCTATGGGGGTGTGTCAAACATTATATATGTTGTGTTTGTTTAGGCTACAGTGGGTTAGCCTATAGGGGGTACACAATTCTAGGGTTAGGTACTTGTACTGATTTCACTGTTAGTTCAATCATTCCTGTCCGTTCATTCTGACACAGACATCTTCACCAAGGCCCTTCCGCCTTGTGACCACCAGAGGTTCTGTCTGTAGTTAGGTCTCGTTGACACAGGTTCTCGTCTTATGTAGACTTGTGTTGTCTGCTTTCTTTGCTTGTACTCTATACATAAATCTATGTGAACTCTTTGGCTGGCCTTGTGACCTCTTGTTTACGCTCAGACTGTGTGGTGACGTTGTGATCCACCTTGAGCTTTGTGTCTTTATGACTGGTCTTGTGACGGTACACTTTAGTTGTTGCATGACACCCCTCACTTAGGCTATGGGGGTGTGTCAAATGTTGTAGCCTGTAGTGAGGCTTGTCATGTGGGGTATTGGTTAGGATTAGGCATATGTACCCCAATCCACATTAATAGAACCATCATTCCGTTTCTGACAGAATATTCTAGAGAAAAATCAGTAAAAACTTGTTCTCTATTTTTTACTTCGTACATTTGTGCACATACTCTAGTTTTTTTCCGACAATCCCGAAACCAATCCGAGTGCCTGGATACGACATGTTATATTCCATGCTTTTTTTCATGACTTAATACTTGTTTCTACAGTAATTACCTAGTATGTATAACTAGTTGATCAAATTACAGGACTCGACGTAAGGGTAACGTAAAATGTTTCTTCATGTAGTCACATTAAAAAAATGCTTTATTTTATTCAGTTAGAGAGAGCCATATTAACACTATTCTACTCAATAATAAAAAAATATTTTTGCTTAATAGAAGAGGACAGCATAAAAGCTGTGAAACAACAGCATCTAGCCATGGTTAAAAATTTCTCGGAAATATAGTGCCGCGAAGGAGAAACGTGAAAGGTTCCATCGAGTAACATTGTTGAACATCAGCTAATAACAGTAGGTTTTGTGGAAATAAAGTATATTGTCCCAAATATGAGTTTCAGTGGAGATAATAAAATTTATTTTCCTGGAGCGCGTCACAAGAGCATTGTGTCTCAAACGACGAGATACAGTGCGGTGGAAACTGTCAGAAATTGAATTGTGTGTTCATTGATGTGGGTTGGGGTACATATAGCAAACCCTAATATTTGTACCCCCTAAGACAAGCCTCACTACAGGCTACAACATTTGACACACCCCCATAGCCTAAGTGAGGGGTGTACACCAAAGACAAAAGAATACGGTCACAAGTCCAGTCACAAACAAACAAAGCTCAGGGTGGATCACAACGTCACCACACATTCTGAGCGCAAGCAAAGGGCCACAAGGCCAGTTCAAGAGTTCATAGGTATATAAGTAATGAGTACAAGACAACAAGCAACCACTATGCAAGACAAGGACCAGACTGTGTCAACGAGACCTAACTGCACACAACACATGTGGTGGTCACAAGGCAGAAGCGCCTTGGTGAAGATGTCGGCAGTGTTGGCCTCGGACTCCACAAAGTCCAAGCGAAACGGACCAGACCTCAGTACATGGGAAATACCACGACGCGAGCCACATCACTGGGAATGACAATGACAATGCTCCTGCTCTCTGCCTCACGGCAGCCATGGATCTTACCGAAACCCTGGAACTCGCCAATGTACTACCTATTGTTTGATGTTCCCGCGAAAAACATCACCATCGAGATCGTCCTCTCTCAGGGTACCTGTCGTTTTTTTTTTTTGTTAATGTTCATACAGAGAATATTCGTCCCTATCCCCTGAGGACGAGCTGCAGCCATGGTCTCGGGATAATCACGCGATGTGTTTCCAATGTTGTGTTTCCAAGGTTTCTGGCTAACGTCAAGGCATTTTACAGGCAGCATGAAACAGTTAGGGTCTCAACTACAAAGGATTTTCTATTCGTGCTCAGACATCACATTTTTCCAAAACAACACTGGCTCTGGTGGCTTTTTTATCATCAATGCACAATGGCTCCTCGTGTCACCGCAGCTACTGCTGCTGCTGCTGCTGGTGCCGCTGTGGTCAATGCTGGTGCTCCAGCGGTTTCTGATGCTCCTAACGCTACGCCAGCAACGACCCCGGCCAAGCCAAAGTCAATGTCGAGGTCAACGCTTAAATCTGCTACCGCCATAAAGGCGTCCAAGGGTCCCTTTCAGCCTGACGAATCCGAGTCCCTGACTCTCTCGGCGAAGCTTGCTGCTATCCGCATTGAGGAAGCTGCGGGTGATGGGGAGAAGGGTAAGGAGAAGGCTGTTTTTTAAGATGTTGTATTTGACATTGTTCCTGAAGGTGAAGATGGATCCCATGACGAAGAGGAAGACGATCATGAAAATACGAAGGATGGCTCTGGACCGTCTGGCATCACGCACCTGCTAAATGAAGAGGACGACGGGCTTATTGCCTATGACTCCGACGAAGAGGTGGAAGAAGCTTCAAAAGGCGAGATTGCATCGCGTTCCCGTTGCCCGATCACTCTTCTGGTCCCTGAGGAGTTCCTGCCGGAAGTGTCTCGCACGCAGTCAACAATCAAGGGGTTGGTGGGGATTTGGAAGGATGAGCTGTCGGATGCGGCTCAGGTCACCACGACATTCCAGGAGCTGACGCCGGTTTATCTGTACAAGAAGCTTTATGATCGCATGCAAATTACTTTTGATAAAGCATCTGATGCTAATTTTGTGTGGCGCAACCAGGTTGAGCATAAGTGAAAGAATCGTGTATACGTTACTTTTGACTGGCAGTACCCAGTGGATCCCGCTTTCGCCGGGCAGAAGGCGACGAACCCGGCGGCCATTGAGCTTTATTTCAAGGCAGTCCCTGCTGAGATCTCACCTGGGATGCTGCTTGAGATGCTGATGGCACCGGCAAGGAGGGACGCCGACTTCGTTTCCTCCTTGCAGAGTTCCGGCAGCTGGACGCCGGGAAGCCGACTGTCCTGCGAGTGGACAACAAGTCGGCCATCACGGTCGCCGAGGGCATGGGGTTGACGGGCAACCTCAAGCACATGGAGCGGCGACAGGCCTGGCTGCAGCACATGGTGAAGCGGGGGAAGTTTGCGCTGCAGTACATCCCGACCACCGAGCAGCCGGCCGACTTCCTGACAAAGGCGCTGCACTACCCGGCCTTCAACCGGTGCTCCGTTGCAGTCGGCCAATTGCACCTGGCTGAAGTCGGCGACGGCGACAACGACGTGCAGCAGTAGGTGCCATGCCTTCTTGCATGGCTGGTGCGTTGTCCGGCGTGCTGTGTGTTGGGTGCACGCCGCCGAGCTATCTTCCGAGCTGTGCTGCCGTGTGGGCTGGGGGCCCAAGCGTGAACGCGGCAGGGGAGTGTCAACGGGAGTTGTTGTTTTGGCCCCGTCCTCGCTTGGGCGGAGCCGACCTCGTGGTCGGGTGTGCGGGGGGATGCAGCCGACCTGCAGCAGTGGGCACGTGGGCCACTGCAAGGGCGTGGAGTTGGTGGGCGTCTGGTTGAAGGGCGCCGAGCAGGTGGACGCTGATCAGGGCGTCTGCTCGGCGTCCTGAGGGCCTGGACGCCGACCAGAGCGTCTGTGCGGCGTCCTGAGCGCCTGCTCGGCGTCCTGGAAGGCTGGACGCCGAGCTGGGAGTCTGCTCGGCGTCCCGGGTGCCTGGACGCCGACTTGGGTGACACCTTGGCGTCCGGGGAGGCTGGACGCCGACCTGGGCGCTTGCTCGGCGTCCTGGGCGCCTGGACGCCGACTTGGGCGCCTGGACGGCGTCCTGGGCGAGTGGACGCCGACCTGGACGCCAGGACGCCGACCTGGGGACGCCGGGCTTGGCGTAGCCGGCGTCCGACTGGGCTGGATGACCAGGCAGGGTTGCCTGGTCGACCGGGATACCCGTGCGACAGGTGCAAAGGTCGCCAGGGATGGTCTCTGCGAGGACGACCTCGGGGATGGTATCCCGAGGTCGACGTGGCTGATGGGCGCCGTCACGGGCGGGAACATCTGCGCTGGGCACGTGACGGGGAGTTGGACGCCAACCAGCCGCGCACACCTGCGAAGCAGGTGCACCGTTGTCCTGCGGGTGCAGCGCTGTGCAGCCGACTTGCTGCAGCGTTGGCACACCGTGGACATGCAACGTTGGCGCGCCGCATCTCTGCAGCGCTGGAGCGGTGCGAGCATTGCTGCGCTGGAACGCGGTCGACCGTGCTGCGCTGGAGGTCGACCAGCAGCTGTGCTAGTTCTGATGTAGTGATGCATGCCAACGTTGTTGCTATCATTCTGAACCTTTGTTGTCATGTTTTTTCCTAGTGGAACTCTTGCCAATTTCCCCCGTGAACAAACAAGTAGTGTGCGCACAAGGAAACGACTAAGTGAACGAACGCAGAGATCCCTCTCACACACGTGCCTTCCCCGTAGTCAGGCTCCCGTTGCTAGAGTTATCTCCGCACATCAAGCTTGCCACCCTTCTCATGCCCATGCAGCATGACACTCCCCATGCAACCCCAAATCCGAGCCATGCCCACATGCGGCTTCTGGCCGGAGCACGCCTCCATTGGTGTGATGGAGGCAGGCAAAGCACTGTGGGTGACCCTGTTCTTAACCCACACGACCCACATCAATGCTTCACCCCACAAGCGAGCAGGGAGACCACTGTCGACCAACAATGTGCGAATCCCCTCTGCCATCGTCCTGTGCCACCTCTCCACGACCCCATTCTGCTGCGGTGTATCTGCGACACTCAATTGGGTTTTGATGCCAAACTCCACTTTCCATACTTTCACAGCGTCCCCCAAGAACTCGCCACCCCTGTCGGAGCGAATAGCCTTCAGCTTCCGGCCACACTCCAACTACACGTCCTTATGCCACTGGCAGAGGACTTTTGCGACTGTGGCCGATTCCTTGTTGGGGAGTGGGAACGACCAAACTCAACTGGTGAAGTCGTCAATGAGACTGAGGACATACACCACTCCTCCCAGTGACGGTGTGCGCACTGGCCCCCACAAATCCATGTGGACCTCATCCAAAGGCCCAAGTGCCCGAGACGCCTTGTGGGGAAACGGCTTCCGAGCCGACTTTCCCAATAAGCAAGACTCACATGGGGAGCAATCAGTGCTTCCCCCCCCGATCTCCAAGCCCAGTACACTGTTCCCCCGAGCCATCTGTTGCAATGTTTTGGGGGCGGTGTGACCAAGGCGGCGATGAGCAAGGGTCAATGGGGAAAATGAGGAGGAGGACCTAGCTGTAAGAGCACTGCCTTGTGTGCCCCGAGCAAGAGGAAGAGACATCCGCACCAATCCATGGTCCCTGCCTTTCTCCTTTTCTCCAATTGCCAGCACCCTCTCTCCCCGTTTAAGAACACACTTCTTGCCCTTGAATGTGACAATAGATGAGGTGTGGGACTGACAGCAGGTGCGTGTGCATCTCAGGCACAAGGTGGACCTTTTGAATCATCAGCAGCTGACCTCCAGCACCAACCACTGGCACCTCACCCATGCCAACAGCTTTCACCACCCGTCCATCTCCCAATCTAACTCCCCGAACCTCTGGTGGCTGAAGCTTACTTTTGAAGTCCGATGCATAAGGAGTAAAGTTGTGGCTGGCCCCACTGTCAATCCACCACCCCTCTCGCGGCTGCTCCTCTCCCACTGCTACGACTGCCTCTCCAACCACTGCCTCTACCTTGTCATCCTGCTCCTCATCCGCCACCTGTGCCTTGCCGTTGGATCCACGACCCCCCTCGCTTTAAGAATGCCGGAATGCCTCCTTTAGGTCGATGAAGACATCGCTGCCATGCATGTCCCTCATCCCAACAGCCATGACACAACCCCCGAGGAGCCATGCCCTTGGACCCACAGGGGAAATCAAGCACTCCCGCTTTGCCTTTTCCTTGACCCCATCTGCCCGAGTTGGTGTCACTGCTGCTACCGCTGCCTCCATGCTTTCCTCCCTTGTCCCAATTTCCCCTGCTGCTGCTGCCCACTTTCGTACCCGCTCCAAAAGTGGCTACACCATCCGATCTTGGTGCGACACCAATCCGCATCTCCTCGCTCCTCAAGGAGGTAAGCAGCTGATCCTTAGTAAGCGATGATGATTGGTTGTTCAGCACTACCTTCAGCATCTCAAAGTGAGGAGGTAGTCCTTTGAGTACCCTCATCATCCACTCCTCAACCTCCTCCTTCCGTCCTGCAGCCAAGTACTTGGACCTCAAGTACGAAGCACGCGCCCAATATGCAGCCACTCCCTCCCCTTCTTTCATCTTCAAGGAAAGAGATTCCCAAGCGAGTGCCATCCGGTTACACAATCCACGCTGCAGGTAGAACTCCTTCACTCGTGTGTATGCCGCTGCTGTGCCTACAAAAACTCGGGTGACCGCTCTTGCTCCGCCATCAACAGGTGCGTTTCCCAACTCGGTCTTGCCGTCGAATTCCCGTACCAGGCGAATCAACTCACCTGGCACCAAGGCATTGCAGAATTGGGCAAATGCCTTCTGATTTCTCCTCTCCCACTTTAGCCATGCGTCACCCAATGCAAGCCGCTCCTCTGAACCATCAAAGTACCCCCATAGATCGTGTGTCTCTGCCCATTGCTCGAATCGGAAGCTCCAAGTCCAATAGTCGCTCCCGTCGAACTTTGGCGCACTCTCCAGCTTCCCTGCGCCTGAGTCATGATCCATTTGCGGCAGGAGCACTGAAGGTTGGCGTTGAGGTGGTGGTGGAGGCAACGGCGGTGACGGTGAAGATGATGCGGGCAGATTCACACCCTCTTGGTTATTAGAGCGTAACTCCGTGCTCGAACGTTCGAATGATGAACCGTTTGGCTCAGATGAATCCTTGCTCCAAAACCGTTCCGATGATGTATCGCGCTCCTGAATCCCGCGTCGGAGCTGGCCGCTTAAACTCGTCGAAGTTGGCCGATTTCCCGTCGACGAAGACTCGACCGTTTCTCCCGATTTTTGGCTTGTTGGATGCGCCCTGGCCTCCTCTGTTGGCGTCTGCTCTCCAATCCTTTTCTTGCGCTTTAAATCTTCCCCAATTCGCGATTTTTCAATTCGTCCGCCGACTGTATTTCGCGAATTGCGTCCGATCCGCTCGTCGATTGGCAACGACCCCGAGGCAATTGTTGTAGATCGTGCTGAGACCTTTCCAACAGTATGCTGCACGTCTTGATCGGCCAAAGTTGACTGAGCGCCTCCGTGAATGGATGCCGCTCTTCTCGTCCTCCCGAACGGATCCACATGATTTCCAGCAGTTTTCTTCTCTCTTCCTCCCCTCCTACGTCTAGAGTCCGCCACGGTCCGCCACGGCAGCCCTTCGGGAGGGATGGAAGCTATTTAGCTTCCACTAAGGTGTTATGATCAAATTTCTTGAGTAGCTCCTATTCCAACAGATTACTAGGCCTTCCTTGCTCTGATACCATGTTAGAATGGACTAAGCTACTAGCGGAAGCTTTAGTAGTCTTAGAACTTCCTCCTAAAGCCTAAAAATCTTAGGAGCCAACTTGGGCATGAACCATGCTAGAACCAAAGTGGTTTGCAAGAAGTGAAGCTCCAACAAGAGAGAACCCTAACCTATAGGGTTTGGGAAGTGGTCCACTCTATAAAGTGTACACCACAAGTTCTCCCAACCCAACCAATGTATTCTATGTCGAAATCATAGGCGAGAAACAGAAACAGGAAAGAGGGTTTTCACTAGCAGGCAGTTGAGTACATATAGCAAACCCTAATTTGGGTTGTACTCGCTATAGAGTACCCCACTGCAGGCTAGACAAACATCACATTCTGACACACCCCCATAGTCAAAGTGGGGTATAATCAGCACAGCGAGCAGTCAGATCAATAGGTTCACAAATACAAGCAAAGCTAGAGACTATCACAGAGGGCAAGTGAGGAGGAGGAGAAACTGCGGGGGCAAGAAGATGGGAGGCGACGGCTGAAGCTGTCGACACACGGGCAACAGGAGTGCGCAGCACTGTCGCTACCAGGCTAAACCCGGACTACACGGCGACAGGCGCAGCTGGCTCGCTGTGCTCCCAGGAGTGCTCACACTGTGGCTACCGGGCGCAGAGCCCCGGACTACTCAGGCCACAGGGGGTCGTGGCTCTCTGGACTACCAGGAGTGCTCACACTGTGGCTACCAGGCGCAGAGCCCCGGACTACTCAGGCCACAGGGGGTCGTGGCTCTCTGGACTTCAGGCGCCGCGGACAACAAGACGACTGCCTCCACTCAACTTCCTCCAGCTGTCCCACACCCCTTTCACACACTCCCTGTTGAACCTCTAGCACCGCTCACACGCCACCCCCCTCGTACCACTCCGACGGCTCCAACACATCCACCCCCCTCAGCAGCAGCTGCAGCAGTGGGAGACGGAGGAGGAGGAGCAGGGGACGGCTCACACACACGGCACCCCCATACTCTCCACCCCCAAACCCTAATACAGGAGCGTGGGCAGCAGCGGGGGTGGGGCACGGCCAGAAGCTCGGGGGACGGCGTGCGGGACCGGGGCTGACTGGACGGGCCGCGCACGGGCCTGGCACAGGCCGGACGTGTTAGAATCTAGAGACAGGAATGGATGAACTAGCAGCATGCAGGATTACAAGTAGTAAACCCTAATTGGGTTGTACCCCATATGGGCTACCCCACTACAGCCTAGACAATATATGAACCATATATGTTTGACACACCCCCATAGGCAAAGTGGGAGAGAACAAGGGGTCACACGACCAGTCATGAGAAGCAAAGCAAGCTCAAGGTGGATCACAACGTCACCACACACTCTGAGCACAAGCAAAGGGCCACAAGGCCAGTTCACATGCAGAGATATATATGCAGCAATAACAGTACAGTGATGACTACCTAGCAAGAGCCAGCATGCAGATATATATATAGATCACAGTACAAGCAGAGACTACAGCAAGTGTGGAAACGTAGGCACAAGGTGTAATAGGGTACAAAAGCGCTGATGATCACCAGACGGAAGTGCCTTGGTGAATATATCAGCAGTGTTGGCCCGAGTGGCCACGTGGCGAAGATGAAGCTGGCCTCGCTGCTGCAACTCTCGAGCCAGGAAATAACGCAGAGCGATGTGCTTCGTTTTGTGCTCCAGTCTGTGCTCCTCACACAAGGCAATGGCCGCCTTGTTGTCAACGTACAGAACTGGAGGAGAACGAGGCCGCTCACCCAAGTCAGTCAGCAGGTAGGTGAGCCAGCGTAGCTCCTGTGCAGCCATGGCGGTGGCGTAGATCTCAGCCTCACAACTGGAGCTGAGAACAGAAGACGAGCGTGTAGACCACCAAGAAACAGAGCCAGAGCTAAGGCTGAAGGTGTAACCCTGTGACGGCCGCTGTGTAGTCTGGTCCGCGTCTGAGTGCCCAGTGAGGACCACCTCACTCCGTCCTCCAAGCACGAGCCCCATGCCTGATGTACTGCACAGGTAGCGCAACACCCTCTTGGCAGCATCCATGTGCACCTTTCGGTGCCTGCCAGGAGCCACGTAACGAGCCAAAAGACCAAGAGGGTATGCGAGGTCAGGTCGAGTGCAGGTCATCAGGTACATGAGGCAGCCAACTAGCTCTGGGTAAGGACCACTCGGCTCTACGGACTCATCCGAAGGTGGAGCTGAGAGCGAGTGACCTGTAGCCAGAGGAGTGGGCTGTGGGGAGGACCAGGAGAAGCCGAAGCGCTGAAGGACCTGCTGCATCATGTGTGACTGAGTCAGGGTGATGGTGCGGCGTGCTCTGTCCCGAGTGATCTGCAAGCCAAGATAGCTGCGCACCTCACCCAGGTCTGTGCACGTGTGTCTCTTCTGCAGCTCCGACTTCACCAGGGTGAGAGCCTCAGTGTCAGCAGTGGCAAAGACCAAGTCGTCGACGTACACGAGGATGTAGAACGGCGACAGGAAAGTGTCGGTGCGCAAAAACAGCGACGGGTCAGCAGTCGAAGGAGCGAACCCAAGAGCCGCAAGTGTAGTCCTCAGTGTGTCGTGCCACTCACGAGGCGCCTGGCGGAGACCGTAGACTGGCCGTCGGAGGCTCCACTGGGTACCAGGAGGGAACGACCCAGTGAAGCTAGGTGGGCGGCGCAGCCAGATCTCCTCGTGCAGGCTGCCCTGTAAGAAGGCTGTGCTGAAGTCAAGAGAGTGAAGCTCGTAGTCATGCTGAGCGGCAACGTGCAGCAGCACCCGAAGAGTGGTCATCTTGGGGGTAGGGGAGGTGGTCTAGAAGAAGTCAACTCCCTCACGCTGACTGAAGCCTCTAGCAACGTAACGAGCCTTGAAGACAGGCGGAGAACCCGGCGGCCGCTTCACCCTGAAAATCCACATGCCATCGACGATGTTCGCCCCAGGAGGGGGAACCTCATCGACGTAAGTGCCTGTGGACTTCCAGGATGCCATCTCTGTGTCCATGGCTGTCTGCCACTGAGAGGAGTACTCACCCGCGATCGCCTCAGCGTAAGAGCGCGGGGTCGGGATGTCTGGTGCATCCGAGTCTCCCTCAGAGGCAAGCAGCATGGCCACGAGATGAGGCGCAGCAGCCGCAAGACACTCAAGGTCCTCGTGCCTGTCCTCAAGGACGTCCGTGCTAAGAGCACACTCACCCCCGACGGACGGAGGACAGACAGACTCAGACTCAGCAACAAGACTGGCAGCGAAGTCTAGACGACAGGCAGCAGCAAAGTCAACAAGCTCAGCGACCAGGGCAGACGCAGCAGCAGACTCAAACGACGGGTCAGTGACAACAGTGGCTAGCAGACGCGTGACAGTAGGGTGCTCAGCACGAAACCGGTCAGACTCAGGATCCACGACAACAGGCAAAGAGGACGCAGGGGGAGACGGAAGAGGAGTACGCTCCGGAGGAGAGGACCGACGCAGGGCTACAAGGCGTGTGCCGGGGACAGCCGGCTGACGCTGACGAGGAACACGACGACCGGTACGACCAGGACGAACAGGCGAGACAGGACGCGACACAGGCTCACGACGCTCAGCAAGACCCCCTGTCTGCTCAGTGTAAGGAGAAGGAGCAGGCAGCGGTGAGCCAGGCTGTAACGGAAGACCAGTAGACGACGGGAGACTAAGAACCTGGCGAAGCACAGAGTCTGGCGGCGACTGAGACGACGGAGACGGTGGAGCAAAGAACAGGCGCGGCTGTGCAGTGCCACCAGCACCAGCAGCTCCAGCACCCCCAGCAGCTCCAGCACCTCCAGCAGCCCCAGTACCCCCAGCAGCGCCAGCACCTCCAGCGCCAGCTCCACCAGCAGCAGCACCCCCAGAACCGGCACCCCCAGTCCCAGGGTCTCCAGCCGCAGTGTCCCCAGCAGCAGCACCCGCAGGCTCAGCACCTCCAGCCCCAGTAGCTCCAGTACCCCTAGTACGAGCACCTCCGAGACCAGGGTCACTCCCAGCTCCAGTGACGTCAGCAGAAGTACCTCCAGTAGCAGAGCCCCTAGCTCCAGAAGCGCGACCCTGACGGCGTCCGTACCAGTCGTGCAGCTGCTAAGAGGTGAGAGGCACACGCGGACGAAGGCGGCTACTCCAAGGAGACCGCGCAACAGCAGACTCAGAACCCTCAGCGTCAGCACCTCTAACAGCTCCAGAACCTCCAGTGTCAGCACCCTCAGCGCCAGCACCTCCAGCAGCTCCAGAACCTCCAGCACCAGCACCCTCAGCAACTCCAGAACCCCCAGCGTCAATACCCTCAGCAGCTCCTGAACCTCCAGCGCCAGTACCCTCAGCAGCTCCAGAACCTCCAGCGCCCGCACCCTCAGCAGCAGCAGAGCCTCCAGGAGAAACAGCTCCAGGAGCAGAGTCACCAGCTCCAGCAGCGCGGCCCTGACGGCCAAGGTACCACTCAACCAGCTGCAGGGAGGAGAGGGGGAGTCGACGACGAGAGGGCAGCGGCGAGGAACCAGCGGAGCAACTACGGAGACGGCCCGCTGCTCACCAGACGCCTCAGCACCCCCAGGTGCAGCACCCCCAGACTCAGTACTGCCAAGCTCAGCACCCCCAGACCCCTCACACTCAGGCTCAGCACCACCAAGCTCCACACCCTCAAGCTCCGCACCCCCAGACTCAGTACCCCCAGGCTCAGCACCCCCAGGCTCCGCACCCCCAGGCTCAGCACCCCAAGAAGTAGCACCCCGAGACGGAACACCCTCAGCAGGACCTGAGTCACCAGTGACCTCAACCGGCGCAGTCAAGGGAGGAGGGTCTACCTGAGACACACCTGAAGGAGCAGGACCGGGAGCGGGGAGGGGGTCTTCCGGGGGAGCACCTGGAGCGAGGAAGAGCGGCGGGGGGGGGGGGGGGGGGGGGGGGGGGCAGTGCGGTAGGGGAAGAGACGGTAAAAGGGAACCGACTCGTCGAACGTGACGTCCTGAGACGCAAAGACACGGCGCGAGGTGGGGTGGTAAAACTGCCAACCAGGCGCGTGTAGGACAAAGCCAAGGAAGACACAGGGAACAGCGCGGGCGGAGAGCTTGTCCGCGGTGGTATCGCGAACAAAGGCACGGGCACCCCAGACCCGGAAACGCGATGCATCGCCAACCTTCCCCGTCCACAGCAGTGTGGGCGAGATCTCCGGCAAGGAGACACGGGGCCAGAGGTTGAGCTGATGCGCGGCGTACCGGACCGCAAACGGCCACAGAAAATGGGGGGCAGCCGCATGGATCATGAAGGTACGAGCGACCTCCATGACTAAGCCAATGCGGCGCTTAGCAACCCCATTCTGCTGCGGAGAGGCCGGAAGCGTGAACGTCTGGCGGATGCCGTGCTCCGCACAGTAGGCTGCCAAGAGGTCGGAGGAGAACTCACCACCTCTGTCAGAGTGCAGACGCAGGATAGGAAAATCCGACCGGAACCGCTCGTGGAGCTGGAGACGAACAGCGCGGATCCAAGGGATCAAAATATTAGGGACGTCCCCCTTGCTCTGCAAGGGGAAGACCGTGGTGTAACGCGTGTAGTCGTTGACGACCAGCAGGAAGTACCGCTCGTGGCCCTGTCCACGGACGCGGGCTGGGCCCCACACGTCCAGGTGGAGAGTCTGCAGGGGAGCCTCTGTCGGAGGGAACGAGGAGGAGTGAGGAGCGGCGCGCTGCCGCCCCTCGACGCAAGAAATGCAGGGCGGCGCAAGCGAGGGAGGGAGGGCAGGCAGAGACCTGGGAAGACCAGAAACCAGGGAGCGAGAGTGCATGCCACGAAGGCGCTGCACCGAGGGGTGACCAAGGCGGTGGTGCCACAGGAGGGTCTGGTGCGACAAAGCGCGACACTCGCAGGGGGCCGCTAGCTGACCTGACGCAGACGCAGCTACCTGAGGGGACTCAGTGGTCAGTGTGTACAGACTCGAGCCAGGCGCACGGGTAAACGTGGCCAGGTGTCGGCCCGTCCGAGCACACGTACAGTGAGTCACTCGCTGACTCGCAGGAGTGAACTGGTCAACCCCCCGATCCTGGAGGTCAGCTCCACTCACCAAGTTCGTAGGGAACGGATGAGGGGAGGTAAAGACCTGACAGCGAGCCAGACGGGGCGGCCGGACACGGCAGAACCGTGGAGTAGTGGGCAAGGACAGGACCCCCAGAGGGGTCTGCCAGGGAGACTGGAACTGGCCGACTGAGCGGTGTGAGTGTGGTGCAGTCGCGAAAGAAGGAGCGGGAAGCTCCTGAGTCAAGGGTGAAGGTGTGCAAGACCGCAGCAGGCGCAGTACCAGAGAGAGCAGACTCACCAGCACCTAGAGCAGCAGCCTCACCAGCACCTAGAGCAGCAGCAACCTCACAAGTACCGAGAGCAGCAGGCGCTATACCAGGGTCAGGCGGTACGCACAGGTAACAGGCACGGTCAACACTAGTAGGTAATGCATACATGGCAGTGAGAATAGCATCATAGTCAAGAGCAAAGATATCTACCCTCTGTCCAAGCAGCTCCGGTCAGGTCGGAAGCTCAGCCTCGTCTCCAAACACGGTACGCCAGGCGTCGCTCAGACGGGCGAAGCAGCGGGACTGTGTGTGACCAAGCGTCCCACAAGGCTGACCAGTCCTATCACCTGTGTTAATGACATACGGGCAGCGAACTGTACGCGTAGACCTGCTACTCTGAGCGTACCACTCATGGAGCTGCTGGGACGTAAGTGTCTCGCGTGGACGCCGCTGCAGCTGCAGCTGGCCACTGCCAGACGCCCCCAACTGACCAGCTCCAGGGCGACAGCTACGACGGCTACCGCGACAGCCCCAACTAGTATACCACTCACTAAGCTGCTGGGGCGTGAGAGACTCGCGTGACCGTTGCTGGAGCTGCATCTGGCCACCTCCTAGTAGCAGTAGTAGCCGCAGCAGCTCGGGTAGGCAGGCAGGCCGGCAGGCAGGCAGGCAGACAGGCCGGCAGGCAGGCAGACAGGCAGGCAGACAGGCAGGCAGGCAGGCAGGCAGGCAGGCAGGCAGACAGGCAGGCAGGCAGGCCGCGAGGCAGGCAGACAGGCAAGCAGGTAGGCAGGCAGGCAGGCCGGCAGGCAGGCAGGCAGGCAGGCAGGCAGACAGGCAGGCAGGCCGGCAGGCAGGCAGGCAGGCAGGCAGGTAGGCAGGCAGGCCGGCAGGCAGGCAGGCAGGCAGGCAGGCAAGCAGGCAGGCAGGCAGGCAGGCAGGTAGGCAGGCGGGCCGGCAGGAAGGTGCTCACCAAAGGCTGGAAGGGCAGGCGCTCGCCGGGCGAGCAGGGCCGGCGCTCGGCGGGCAGCGGCCAGGTAGGCGCACGACGACGGCGACGGCGGGGTCGCAACAGCGGCTGCAGAGTAGGGCCGCAGCAGCTGCAGAGGCAGAGTGGGGCCGCGTCAGCGGCAGGTCGGGGCCGCGGCAGCTGCAGGGCGGGGCCGCATCAGCGGCAAGTCGGGGCCGAGGCAGCTGAAGGGCCGGGCCGCGGCAGCGGCAGGTCGGGGCCGAGGCAGCTGAAGGGCCGGGCCGCGGCAGCAGCAGGTCGGGGCCGCTTCCGCGGCCAGGCGGGTCTGCGTAAGCGGGGCGCGGGGCAGCAGTTGGCCGCGCGCGGGCGGCGCGGGGTCGGGGCGGGCTACGGGAGGCAGCAGTGGGCTGCGCGGGGCTGCTGCGGGCCGCGCGAGGCAGCAGAGGGCTGCGCGCGGCTGGGGACGGACTGCGCGGGCCCGGCACGGGCTGCACGCGGCAGCAACAGGCTGCGCGCGGCTCGGCGCGGGCTGCGCGGGCTCGGCGCGGGCTGCGTGCGGCTCGGAGCGGGCTGCCCGGGCTCGGTGCGTGCTGCGCGCGGCAGCAGCGGGCTGCGCGCGGCTCGGGACGGGCTGCGCGGGCTCGGCGCGGGCTGCGCGCGGCAGCAGCGGGCTGCGCGCGGCTCGGCGCGGGCTGCGTGGGCTCGGTGCGGGCTGCGCGCGGCAGCAGCAGGCTGCGCGCGGCTCGGGACGGGCTCCGAGGGCTCTTTGCGGGCTGCGCAGGGCAACGCGCGTTCAGGAAGGTGCGCGCGGGCTAACAGCAGACAGTAGGCAGTAGGCAGCAAACAGCAGACATTGTGCGTGACAGTCACAGTCACAGGCTCATTCGTGGGGTAGCGGTAGGTGGGCCCGGAAAAAAAAAAAAAAAAAAACGGTCCTACGGACCTACTGCTCTGAAACCATGTTAGAATCTAGAGACAGGAATGGATGAACTAGCAGCATGCAGGAGTACAAGTAGTAAACCCTAATTGGGTTGTACCCCATATTGGCTACCCCACTACAGCCTAGAGAATATATGCACCATATATGTTTGGCAGGACGAACCGTCGGCAGCCCGTACGGGCCGCGCGCGGGCTGTACGGGCCGCGCACGGGCCTGGCGCAGCCTGTATGGGCCGCGCGTGGGCCTGGCGCAGGTCATACGGGCCGCGCGTGGCCCGCGCGTGGCCTGCGCGGGGCCCAGGGGCGCTTCGACGGGCGACGGGGGGCGCTTCGACGGTCGACGGGGGTGACGCGCGGGTCGACGGGGTAGGAAACCGCCGCGCGCCTCGGGGCGAGGGCAGAAAACCGCCGCGCGATCGGGGCGCGCGGCGAGCAGAAAACCGCCATGCGCCCCGAGCGCGTGGCGGGAAGAAAAAACGTCGCGCGCCACGGGGCGCACGACAGACAGGATAGCAGCGGAAGCTAACAGTGGGACCACAGGCCAGGAGCGTAACCGCTCTGATAGCATGTCGAAATCATAGGCGAGAAACAGAACAGGAAAGAGGGTTTTCACTAGCAGGCAGTTGAGTACATATAGCAAACCCTAATTTGGGCTATACTCGCTATAGAGTACTCCGCTGCAGGCTAGACAAACATCACATTCTGACATTCTACACTATTATGGTGTAGATGTATCACTACATATGTTTATTGGAGCAACCCGAATTAACCTTAATTCCAACAGGTCGCGATGTGGTTTAGTTTTTTTCTGCCCGCGGTCAGTTTGCCGGCTCATTCCTCCAACATGTTTCCTCCAACACGGGGAGTTGGAGGAAAGGTTTCTGTTGGAAACAGTGAATCTTAAGCGCCTCTGTCGTGTCGAAACACCGCACCAGAAGCAAAGCGAACCATATCGAAGCACCCGCGAGTCAACCCTCGGAGGTTGAAAGAGGTTGCTGGAGGTTACGCGAAAGTCAAAGGTCAGCGACCTTCGACCTGACAGCGCGACAGCAAGGACACACAACTGACTCGTTACAGAGCAGTTGCCCGAGTCGTCACTGTATCGAACCGCAAAAGCAACATTAAAGTAGTTACAACCGTATTTTTTCGAATTCCCTGTACTATTATATAATCTTGTATCTCTTTGCTATAATCAATCTACTTTGCCCTCACATACCAGCGCAAGGTGGTTCAAACCTCTTCATTAAGACTTCCGCTGTTACAACAAAGTCCCTACCCAGAGTTTACCCCTGCAAAGATCCTAAGGGCTTTTTCAGCCCAACATGGTATGAGAGCTCACAGGGGAAACTCCACTACTATCAAGTCAACAGAAGCATTACAAGACATGGCAACACAGAAGGAAAGGAGTTCCTCTAACGGTTCTCCTGGTGCTACTCCTACTCCACCTCCTGCCTCTGGACTGCAAACAGAGGAAGGCACGGCAACAAGACCCAGGGCAACATCTACTGAAACTCCTGCGAATCAACCTGCCAACTTCGACCAGAGCATGATGGAGAAATTCTTCTCCTTCATGTCCTTCTACGAGCAGCACCAGCAGTCGGCACCTGCGCAGTCAAACAACAGCAACAACAACCATGAGGTGACTCAATGAGTCTCGACGGCTCATCATATGCGCGCGGAAACCAACAGCAGCAACCTACCTTCGCTCCGTACGAGCGCGGGTCGATCAGCTTCATGCCGCAGCCTTCACCTGGACAAGACAAACCACTGGACGCATTACAAGTTCAATCACAGTTCGCGCACGTTTTGAAGCTGCAAACGTCAAGACCTTTCGACGGAAAGGACTTCTTCACCTGGTCATTCGAGTTCGAATTGATGATGGAGGGCGCACAGACACTTGGCTTCCTCGATGGGTCCCTGCAATACCCAGCAAACGGCACACAGTATGAGAAACAGCAGTACACCTATCAGTCAATGATGGCGTACACGATTCTACTGAGGAACGTCACACCAACTCAGCAGCAGAACATACGGTCTTACCGGGCCTTCGGCAACTCGGCGGAGCTTGCATACAGCCACCTGAAGAGCCTGTATCAAGCAACAGACAGCGTAAATCAAAGCAGGTTAATGGCGCAGTTGACAACAGTCGAAATGAAACCAGGAGAGAAAGGAATGGCGTATATCAGTCGATGTCGCGAGTTGCGCGACAAGCTTCTTCGATGCGGAGGGTCAATATCTGAAGACGCCTTCGTGACAGTCATCATCGGCGGCCTCGGTCCCCAATGGCGCGCAACAAAGGCCATTCTCCGAGCCCACGGAAGAATCTCTGAAGCAGCGCTCTACACCGAAATCCACGCCGAACAGCAGGACATGGACCTGCAAGAAGAACGACACAGAAAGAAGACGACAACATCAGAATTTGCGTTTCACACCCAGCGACGCTACAACAACAACAACCATCGACAACAACAACCGAAACCCATACCTCCGTTCTACCACATCTGCAAGACCTCAGGGCACCCGCGCACATACTGTCCGAATCGTCAACAGTCATCAACTCCACAGCGGCAACTTCGACCTTCAAGCAGCCAAATCACATCAACGCAAGTGAATCCCACGACCCAGATTCAAGCTTCAACGACCTCAACGGGACAACATGCACAAGGAGCAAGAAAGATCGTCAGCTGCATGGCAAGATTAAGCGACTCCTGCATCACAGAATCACCACCGCACCACTCACCGGAAGAACAACTCGATGAAACCACTCCCCGCCGCGAGTCACTTCACCCGAACCCAACATACGCCGCCATCGCCCAAAGCGAGCCATCCGGAAAGGACACGTGGTTCTTGGACAGTTGCTGCGGACAGCACATGTGTTCTTCAGGACGCTTCGTGCAACGAGAATACCAGCTTCAACGAGAAGTAGTCATCACCGTCGCCAACAATCAGAACCTGCGCACACGACGACAAGGAATCGTTCAACTTCAGTCACGGGAGACAAACGCCATCCTGCAGATGTCCAAGGTTTTAGTCGTAGAAGGCCTCGGATACAACTTACTGAGCGTCAGTCAGCTGATGGCGAAAGGCATCCATCTCGAAGCAGACAGCACCACTCAAGAGTTCAAATTATATCACGGGAGAGGAGGACTCTACATCGGCAAGGCGGTCCTCAAGAACAACGTCTTCGTTCTTGATTTCGTTCCAGATCTTGGCACCGCCGACAGCGACGCCATCGTCAACTTCACCAATTGGACGCACCCACCAGACCTTGATCCAGACTTCAGCCCCGGCGGCTTCTGGTACTCACATACCATCCCTGAGACAGAGATAACATGGGTGTTAGCTACGATCCAACAATCGGCAGCAGCAGACATAACATCAGCAGCAGCAGAGACAACATCGGCAGCAGCAGAGACAACATCGGCAGCAGCAGAGACAACATCGGCAGCAGCAGAGACAACATCGGCAGCAGCAGAGACAACATCGGCAGCAGCAGAGACAACATCGGCAGCAGCAGAGACAACATCGGCAGTAGCAGAGACAACGTCGGCAGCAGCAGAAACATCAACACCAGTCGCTGGTCCATCAACGACACCACCCTCGATCGACGACACGCCACTTACACCCGCGCAGCAGCTCAACCCGACACAACGAGAAGTCCACCGAAGCGCGAACGTCACCGCCGGCTTCTACTCTAACTCCGATATTTACCGACGCTCACCCGGACACCGCGCCACTGAAGGAACCTGGCACGCAAGGATGGGACATCCGAGCCACACAGTGTTAAACAACACAATAAGAGCAGGAGTGCTTGACAAAGACTCACTTCTACTGACCGACGGCAGAGAACTTCAACGAGCTCGAGGAACATGCTTCACCTGCCCCGAAGCAGACTTAACACATCAACCGTTTCCATCTCACCACAATCCAAGCGCACCAGCTTACGCGCCACTCGAAAA
This sequence comes from Closterium sp. Yama58-4, assembly GCA_947470075.1. Taxonomy (NCBI): domain Eukaryota; kingdom Viridiplantae; phylum Streptophyta; class Zygnematophyceae; order Desmidiales; family Closteriaceae; genus Closterium; species Closterium sp. Yama58-4. The sequence goes on along the minus strand of CANIUD010000826.1, from coordinate 35,773 downwards.
GGTGTACAGCGACATCCTGTACAACCGCGAGCCCGGACAAAACGCCTACAACTACAAGATCACCTTCATCAATGCCGCGACCAGATACGTCTGGCACGTCAACCTACCAAGCCGCGACATGGCCTTCGAAGCGTTCGTCGCCTGGCTTCCCGAAGCAGAAAGAGAATCAGGCGTAAAACTGAAAAGTTTCCAATCAGACGGGGGAGGAGAATACACCTCACAGAGGTTCAAGGACTACTTGGCAGAGAGGGGAATCAAGCGGCTCATCTCCCTTCCCTACGCTCATCAACAACAAGGTGTAGCAGAAAGGATGAACAGGACACTCCAAGCCACCATGCGCAAGCTGCTACGTGGCATGCACCTGCCCAACCACCAGTGGCCCGAAGCAATGGACCACGCCGTCATGCTGCACAACTTGCTCTCGTCATCATCACTCCCGAACAACGCATCACCGCACCTGCTGTGGACAGGAAAATTGGGCAGCACAAAAATGTTGAGAGTCTTCGGCTGCATGGTACAGTACCGACCCCCATCTGCACGCGCCGGCCGATTCTCCCAGCGAGCACAGTGGGGACTACACTTAGGCATCGAAAAACACTACAACGCATGGAAAATCTTCGACATCAACAGCAAAGAAACAGTCGCAGCACGTGATGTCATCTTCTACGAGAACCTCACCCTCGACGTTCACCTCGCCTACGTAAGAGCAAACAGACCTGATCCCTCGGGCGGATTTATTGGCACTCGAGCCTTCGCCTCGGCAGAAGACGAAGCTGACTGGGACGAGCAAATTGTGGACCGAGCCTCGGAAGAAGCCGGACCTCTTCCCTACTGCTCAGTGGATGTTCCAATGGATGACGACAACCCACGCGAAAGCATCAACGCCGAAGTCTACTACCACTTCGCCGACAACGGTTACGTTACACCCGCTGAAGTCAACACCAACGAAGCAGAACGCGTAGGGCCCAATTTCGCACCTGATCCAGAAGCTGGAGACGAAGCAGTTTATCCCGAGGATACCACACTCCCCCGCTACACACAGAGTGGACTCCAGATACTTGGACTCGTCACCGCAGTCCACGACGCCGCCAATCCTAAGGAGCCTGCGACAGTTCAGCAGGCTCTGGGGGGGGAGCATAGGGAAAAATGGCGCGAAGCCATGGACAGGGAGCTGAAGGCATTAGAGGAGCGCAACACCTGGAAAATCGTTCCTATCGGTGTAGCACGAAACAAGACCATCCTCACGGGAAAATGGGTCTTCCGCGTGAAGACGAAAGCTGACGGCACCATCGACAAATTCAAAGCGCGCTGGGTCGTACGCGGCTTCGACCAAGAGCACGGACGCGACTTCACCGAAACCTTCGCTCCGGTCAGCCGCCACACCTCACTACGCATTCTCCTCGCAATCGCCGCCATGAAGAAGAAGAAGCTGCGACAAATCGACGTCGCGAACGCATTCCTCTACGCACCTGTCGACGCAGAGATTTTCGTGGAGCTACCACACGGCTCCAACACAGACTCCACACACGTCTGCCAGCTGCTCAAGTCGCTCTACGGCATCAAACAAGCCCCGCGACTATGGCAACAGTACCTGCACGCCCGTCTCATTCACATCGGCTTCAAGCAACTCCCGCACGACCAGGGCATGTACCGGCTCACGAAGAACGACGACTACATCCTACTAATCGTCTACGTGGACGATCTCCTCTACACCGGATCAACTGACGGCATCACCACCTGGTTCGAAGGGGAGCTGCAGCAAGACCTCACACTCACGGTCTCGCCTACCGTCACTCAGTACCTCGGCCTCAACATTCGAGAAGAAGAAGACGCGATCTACCTCAACGCCGCGAAATACGCCGACACCATCGCCAAGCGCTTCGCTCTCACGCCGACCGCCATCTCCACGCCGTACCGCTACACGACAGGAAGCACCAAGGGAGGATCTGCTCTACTCAAACCCGCCGGCATACGCGACTATCAACGGAAGCTAGGATGCCTCCTTTTCACAGCCGTTACCTGCCGTCCTGACCTCTCATAATCCGCAAGCCAGCTCGTCACCTACCTCAAAAGGCATGAAGCAGAGCATCTAGCGGAGCTCGACCGCGCTCTTCACTACCTCGTCAGCACCCCGACAATCGGCCTAACCTACCACAAGAACGCAACTACACCAACTAAGCTAATCGGCTACGTCGACGCCGATCACGCCGGCGACTCCGATAACAGGCGCTCGCGCACCGGTTTCATCTACCGCCTCGAACCTATCGGTCCTATCTCCTGGCAGTCGAGCAAGCAGGAGTTAATCGCACTCTCATCAGCTGAAGCAGAATACATCGCACTCTGCTCAGCCACCAAGGAAGGCCTTTATCTTCGCGAGCTGCTGGAAGAAGCGAAGTTAGCCGAGTTACCCAACTTCACCCTGTTCTGCGACAACCAGTCGGCAATTCGCATCGCCAACAAGAACGGCTTTGCGAACAGGACGAAACACATCGCCCTACGCTACTTCTTCGTGAAGGACGAGATCGAGAAGGGGAGACTCGAGCTGTCATACTGCCCCACATCCGAGATGGCAGCTGACTACTTGACCAAGAAACTCGGAAAGCAGAAGTTCGAGTACTGCATGCTGCTGACTGGACAGAGCCACGTCACCAGCAACGACACTCCAGAAGCGAAGGGGAGTGTTGGAAACAGTGAATCTTAAGCGCCTCTGTCGTGTCGAAACACCGCACCAGAAGCAAAGCGAACCATATCGAAGCACCCGCGAGTCAACCCTCGGAGGTTGAAAGAGGTTGCTGGAGGTTACGCGAAAGTCAAAGGTCAGCGACCTTTGACCTGACAAATACAGCGCGACAGCAAGGACACACAACTGACTCGTTACAGAGCAGTTGCCCGAGTCGTCACTGTATCGAACCGCAACAGCAACAGTAAAGTAGTTACAACCGTATCTTTTCGTATTCCTTGTACTATTATATAATCTTGTATCTCTTTGCTATAATCAATCTACTTTGCCCTCACATACCAGCGCAAGGTGGTTCAAACCTCTTCATTAAGACTTCCGCTGTTACAACAAAGTCCCTACCCAGAGTTTACCCTTGCAAAGATCCTAAGGGCCTTTTCGGCCCAACAGTTTCCTCCTCCATCCGTAGGAACACTCCTTGCCAAGTAGCGAGAGATTTTCACCCACAACCCTGTTTCAAATCGACTCGATTGGGTGCGCAATGACGCGAACTACATTTCTGTGCTACTAATTTGAATTTTTTTATCTGCTCTTTTATAACATGCGCTTATTTTTTCTCATTTATAAGCGCACCCCCCAGAAAAATCAAGTTTTATCATAAGCGCACTCGTTTTTGAAGGACACGCTCACTTCGCTCCCCAACGAACACACACCAAAGGGTTAGCACTATAACAAATGCCCCCAAAAAACCCCTTATAGAATGTAGACCGCAGGCACATTTGTTCGAACCAAATCGCAACCCATAGATAATTTCGTCGCCTCTTATTGTTTTGTGTACCATAGTTCCCCTAGCACGCTTTCAGCGACATGTGGATAGCAGCTCATGTTTGTCATCGTGATTAATGGACAATCCATTCGCTTGGCGAATATGACCATCTGTATCTAAAACCTAGATGCTTGCCTTCCCAGATGTGCCATTTGGTTGGCATCTGTTACTAAAAAAAGGTATTACGCAAGAGTCAGCCAATGTTTGCCTTAACCAGGGACTTGCATGTGATGACACCGCTTGCCACCCGCATTGGTTTGTCCAGTAGTGTGGCTAGCAACGCACTCATCTGTGGTCTTCAGTTGTGGCTGCACAGTTTCCCATATCTTCTTCTTTTGCAGCTGCCACGGAAACACGACGGCACAAAAGGAGAGGGAAGCCTCCAATAACGTGACAATCAAAGGCCTTGGGGGGGCAATGATACTGATGGCAATGATGAGATGACACTGATGGCAATGATGAGATGACACTGATCGCAATGATGAGATGACACTGACAAAGAGCAGTAAATGAAGCACGAGGAGGCAACGTCAACCAGTTGGAGTTGGGGGCAAAGAGTGAGCCACATGATGAATGCCATGCAAGGAAAAAGGAGCGTTCCCAACCCCTGACAACAACCCCCACGCGCTACCACTGACGACAACCCCCACGCGCTACCACTGACAACTAGCCCTCCCTCAGCAACCGTTCCATCCGTCCGCCTCCTACACACCTGGTTCGGAGTGGCGGCAGCAGCTTGCGAGGAACCGTCAGCCTCGGCGCCAAACCAGATGCGCTCGCCGGGTGCAGCTTCGGCGGGCGGCGAGAGGAGCTGGACGGTCTCGTGGGCGGCATCGGAGGCAGCGAGCAGCATGCCGTTGGACTTGACGCCCCTCATGTTGCGCGGCTTTAAGTTCGCCAGCACCACCACCAGGCGATCCTGGGGGGAGAAAGGGGGTGGGTGGGAGGGTGGGGATGGGGTGGAAAGAAACGGGTAGGGGGAGGGAGAGGAAGAGGGTCAGGTTGCATTTGGATCTGACGGCCCTCCTGCAGCACAGCTTCAGGCTCCGCAGCACCACCACCAGACGATCCTGGGTGCGGGGTGGAGGGTTGAATGGGGAGGGGTAGGGTGGAGGAAGGAGGAGAGGGGGAAGGGCGGGATGAGTTGGTGGTTGAACTTGATGGCCCTCGTGTTGCACGGCGTCACTTGATGACCACCACACAATCCTCAAGGGGGGGAAACGAAGGGAGAGGTGCGGTGGGAAGAGACGGCGGAAAAAAGGGGACGCCAGGATTGTTTCATTGGGATGACTCCCCTCATGTTGTTGTTGTTTACCTCAGGGTAAAGTATGTGCTCGCTGCGTCAAGGAAGCTTCATGTCCTCGTTATTCATTCGATATAATCTGGTTCGTCATACCTATCACCCGGTTGCCATCCTATCACTCGACTGCCATCCTATCGCGAGTCTCACCTGCATGTGCGTCTCACCTGCATGCGCGCCTGCGTCTCACCTGCAGGTCGGCCTCGGGAATGTATTTGACGAGCCCGCTGCAGATGGTGCGCGGGCCGCTCTCCTCGCCCACGTCCACCTCCTCCACGAACAGGCTGTCCGCCTCGGGGTGCTTCCACGCGCGCACGATCCGCCCCACGCGCAGCTCCAGCGACTCGGCGAGGCTGCACACATCTGCCAAGGGAGTGCGAAGACGCGTAACGAGGGAGGTCCTCAGCACAGGCTGTCCGCCTCGGGGCGCTTCGACGCCTTACGTATTTCGCCCCACGTGCGGCTCTAGGGCCTCCGCCAATGTGCAAACATGTGGGGTTGAAGCAGCGAAACGAGGGAGACTCGCGTTAAGAGCTTGTGTGCCTCGAGGTAATTGCGCGTGCTTACCACGAGCGTAGCTCGTCGCCATCCCATGGGAAACTGCCGCAGAATCGCAAGCGGCGCGGTGATTAGCCTACCAGGAGCGGTGGCCGCAGGAGCGGCTGCATCTGAAGCAGCAGCTACAGCAACTGAGCTGTCTGCTGATCCCTCCGCGGCAGCGCTAGCCGACACGGTATGCGAGGCCCGCCTCCCTCCATCCTGCTTCGATTTTCGTGACGCGCGCGGAAGCAAGCTGGCGGAGGAGCTCTGCGAGGCGGACTGCAGAGATGCGGTCGCGGCAACGCGCGGAAGTCGCGCGGTCAGGGCGGCGCGCAGAGAGGCGCTTGTGACCGCGACTGCCATTTATGAAATCTAGGCGGAAGAGCGACGCGGGCTGATCGAAGTACCAAAGGGACGCGCGCGGCTGCTAGGTGCTCACTAATTGCGATGAAACCAAATGCTCGAAGGTGGATCGCATGAAGGCCTGTATTTGCGCTAAAAGTTTTGAAAGGCATTTCGGAACGAGCAAACCGCCAAAGGCGATGGAGTGAAGTGGCAGGGGCATCTGGAAGGAGGGGCCTCAGCTTGCCACGTTGCATCAGGTAGGATAAGACTAGGCAGCCTGATACGCGATACATGGAATGCGGAGCTATCAGATAGGGCATGGAAACAAGAGACCAAAGGAATAAGAAATATGGTAGAAATATGAACCATGAGGCAAAAATGTGCATTGCATATCATAGCTCACCAAATGTTTGGACTAGAATGGGATAAGATATTTTTTTTGGCTGGTCTGAGCTTTTGAGAATACATTTCTAGGTGTCTGAATTCCCAATTGAAAAAAACTTTCAAGTCTGTTATTCCAGACCCAAACATCAAGTGTGCTGCGATCAGAAGTTGATCGGAACCAGGATCATCTCGGAAAGGTTCGCACAAAGTGTGTGGTAGTGGTGGGCCCTTGACCTCAAATTAAAGTGAATGTAAAATGATTAAGATAGTTAAAACGTGCAAATACAAGCATATAAATAGTAGTAGATGTCAAATATTCATATCGTTTAGATACCGTATGGCCCCGGATATAGGCGCCGGCCTATTAAAGGCGCCGGCGCTTCTATCTGGAGCATGGCGCTTATGGCCGTTCCTCGATTATAAGCGCCCCCCCCTTTTGTACTCGTCCTTATTATAAGCGCCACCATTAAAAGTTTTTACTATTTTTTCTAACATTACAATTTAAAAGAACTTTTCAAACTACGAGGATTTCTAAAAACACTACACCATGCCATACAGCAGGCCCCTAGGGGCGATTTTCTACCTAGGTGTTACACTACTCCTCGTCAGATTCCGGCTCCAGGCAATTGTTGCCAAAGAAGCCGTCGGCAACGATGTCGTCGTCGACATCCACTTCTGCCGACAGCTGAGTCCGCCTGTGCGCCATGGCGAGGTGGTCCTCACTGCCGTCTAGTGCGTTGCTAATGCCGCAGGTGAGGAAGGCGCGCTTGACGAGGTCGGAGGGTACAGATTTCCACGCCCGTGAGATCCAGCGAAGGACCACTGCTGGGGGGGGCTTCTTCAGGTTCCCTGCACCACAGCATACACACCACAGGGAAGGTTATTCAGCAGCCAAGGGTGAGAGGGGGGGACTAGGCATGCGTGAACTCCGGCTACAACGTACCTGCTGCTGTCAGCTGCTCTTGGCCCTCCTCCTCAAACCACTTCTGGTACTACTGCCGCACAGATGCCTTGAAGCTCTTGTTGATGGAGACGTCGAGAGGCTGGACTTCAGCCGTACATCCCGACGGGATAATTGCAGGTACGCAGTTGAGCTCGCGCAACTTCTCCTTCACCCCCTCGGTAAGATGGCCGCGGTAGGAGTCCAGCACGAGCATGGAGCCCTTAGCAGACCTGCCAAATCGGGGCTTCAAGAACGGCTTGACGCACTCCTCAAGCCAGCGGATGACGCCGTTAGCGTCCATCCACCCCTTCTCGTGGCACGCGACGACCACATCTACACACACATGAGGAACATAAACAGTTAGCGCGGCATGAAAAACAACAGCATACGGTAAAAAAACCGCAGGTGCTATATCTCACCGGGCGGAAACTCGCCCTTCGGCAGAGTCTTCCTCTTGAAAAACACCCACGGCTTGAGCTTCACCCCGTCCGCCAAGCACGCCAGCATCACGGTCACACGCTCCTTCTGGTAGCCTCCACTCCTTATCGGAACCGACCGTACGCCCGTCTGCTCGACGGTGGTGGTGGCGGGCATCTCCAGCCACAGCGGCGTCTGATCGGCGTTGATGATCCAGCAGTTCTCGATGTTGCGCTCGCGACGCATGGCTCGCACAAAACGCCAGAACAACTTGCACTGCGCCTCGACATCTGTGAGAGGGGGTAAGAACAGGCAGGATAGACGGCAGGTTAGATCGTGACATAAACCAGGGAATTAAAAACCGGTGAACAAACTCTTACGAGAGGCAGTTTTCTGGGCAACCCGCGTCTTCATGCGGACGCTCAGATTCCACCTTTTACGAAACCGCTCCGACCACCTCTGACTCCCACGCCATTTGTCGTGCGGGTAGAGCTCCTTCATGAACTCCCGCGACCACTCCCGCAAACGGCCGACGGACACCGCGGTTCCTTTGCGGCGCCACTCAAGGAGACGCTCGTACACCTTCAGCTCCATCGGGCGGTACCACGAGGACCTCCCGCGACCGTGCATGCGCTTCCGTGCGGAGTGGGCTTCTTTGAGAAACGCCGCAGCGGCCTTCTAGTTGGCGAGACACTTCCGGTAAATCCCAAGGTCCCGGGCCAGAGAGCGCACCGACACCGTCCCATCCATCAGCGCGACGTACTTCAACTTCTCCGCGGCGGTGTAGCCCTTACGCTTGTGCCCGCTTATCTTGTGCCTGGGAGAGTGGGGGCGGGCATCACGATCCTGGGTAGACCGGTGGGGCCGCTTGCGGTTAGCTGGCGGAAACGAAGGTATCGGCAATTCCTCTGGGAGCCCGTCACACGACCAGTACTCCACTCCGTCGTCGTCGTCGCCACCGGGAACACCCTCTGGAAAGACATCCTCGGGGGTGCCGACGTGCGCGCCACCCTCCTCATCCTTCTCGCCGTCAGAACTGCTCGCTTCCTCGTCCTCAGCCACGGCGTCGTCAGCTCCGAGTGCAGATTCGTCCCACGTGGTGCAATCTTCGGGCCGGCCCCACCGTGGTCCAGTGTAAGGTGCGCCGTGAACCCACTCATGTGGGCCCTTGTTGCTTTCCGGTTCCTCCAGCCACTTGTCGAACTCAGACGGGGTCAGGAGCGTGAGCACGGGCGGACCACCCGTCTGCAGATGACACTCCGGAATCGGCGGAGACGGAGGTAGAGGAGGCTGCGGAGGTGTTGGCGGCACAGGAGGAGCAGGAGGAGCAGGCGGCTCAGGAGGCGATGGAGGCTGAGGTGGCTCTGGTGGCTCTGGTGGTTCAGCAGGGACACGGGTGTACCATCCGTCGGGTCGACTACGTAGGCGGGTCTACGATTGGGCTTTTTCTTGAATAGAAAATGGGTGCCTGTAAATTCCGCCATGGCTGCCGCAGCCAGGCGGGAGAAAACAAGAAACAGAATGTGGTCACTGAATGAAACGAGTGCCCAAATGAGCAATTGGAGGGGACCCCTTCAGGTTTGCGGTGCGGGGTCCTCGTCGGGGAAAGCCGACTGCCACCCTGCCTAAACCCGGAGAGGAGGGTATCGTGGCTCATTCTTGCCGCGCTGGCAGCATATTCCACCCCCTTCTAGAGGCTTCGGGTGGTTTGTTGCAGCCTGGCAGTGCATGGCTCTCCTATTGGGCCGCACGGCAGGATGCACGTCACCGCTGGCAGGTGCGTTGCTCTGGGACAAGATTCGAGGGGTGGGAAACCGAAGCGCCTCTGTTTTCGCGGGATTTTGCATGCACGAACGCATGCGCAGTGTACACAGCTGTGTTCGCCTTATTGTGGGCTTCAGTTTGGTACTCTTAAAAACTACATTCAATTTTGCCGTTACATTAGCGCCGGCGCTCATGGTCGTTACTCAATTACAAGCGCCACCCCTAAAAAATCAAGTTTTATTATAAGCGCATATGCGCTTTTATCCGGGGCCATACGGTATATAGATTGTGAAAGCTTGCGATTTGCCTTGCAAATGCAACGTCTCATTTCAACTGGCAAGTACAAGATTTTATCGTCCAAGCATTATACAACATTCAGAGCTATCATGTATTTGATGCTAGGGTGGGGGGGTGGGAAACTTGAAATTGAAAGTTCGAAATGAAAACGTGGGTGAAGGCCAAATGGCCTTCGCCCCCTCTTTTGTACCAAAAAGAGGGGAAGTAGCGGTTCGCCGAAGCCTTTGCTTCGGTACAACTCGCTTCGCTATTCACAATACACAATTTTGAAAAGTGTTACACACTTTAAAGAATTTTACATATTGTGAAAGCTTGCGATTTGCCTTGCAAATGCAACGTCTCATTTCAACTGGGTCCTCTGAGACATGTGGAGAGAAGGTTTGCGGTGCCTCGTAATGGCGTGATGATGTTGTGAGGGGGACGGTGCGTGAGCTTCGTCCTGAATGTTACGAGATGCTGCGATAAGATGGTCCTGCGAGATTGTCACGTATAGGTCCTTCGCTGTTTCGCTTCGCCAGCGCCCAAGTCGTTTGAAGATGCGATCCGGAACTCCCGCACTGGCTGCCACGGTGGCTGCTCCTTTGCGAAAGGAGTGTGTGCCGAGGTGTGTTGTGTCGATTCCTGCGGCTTCGAACGCTTGCATGCACCACGCACGGATAGTGGGGTAAGATGGGGCTTTGTCTAATGGAGACGGCGGTGAGCTGCGGCGGAAGACGCGTATCAGTGGCCCTTTGGTTGTCGGCCCGTATTCTGCTAGCTTGATGAAATGGCGGGTGCACCTCACCGGACAGAGCGGTCCGTCCGATGTGGCGACGGGGACCCACACGCCCCTGCCCTCTTGGTCTGTCTTTGAGTGTGGGATTAGCAGCCACATTGCCGTTTCCTCAAATTGAATGTCCTCCCATTGGATTGCCACTAAGTATGAGAATCGCAAGAATGCGGAGTACATGAGCAGTATGATGAGGCCTTTCTGGTATTGCCTGGTTGACTCGATTGGAGAAATGGCCTAGCCATCGTATGGACCTGATGCAGGGAGACAGGTTCCTTCACTCGCGCTGTTGGGGGCAGTGTCTTTTGGCGTAATCGCGCACTTGTGTCGTGAATGGGCCCCATGTTGGGTTGGCGGAGCCCGTCATCCTGTGGGCGAAGCTAATCGCGGCGCATGTGAGCTGCACGCTAGAGACGGTAGCCTTGTGGTTGATGGCATGTACGAGGTAGAGTGCGACTGTTAGGTCCGCCGCAGGGAGAAATGCCACTTTTGCCTTGGTGCAAAAACTCTGAAACTTCTCCCAATAGGGTTCGTATGTGTTGATTGTCGAATCAGACTGTGTCTGGGCTGTCATTAAAAGTAGCTGTTGATGCAGCTTCGGAATCATATCTGTCATCAGCAAGAAAAACATTAGCGGTACATCAATTGTTAAAGTTTAGTTGAAGTGCAAGGATTCTGCTAACAGGTAGTGTTAAACTGTATTATGCTTGTAGGCTGTAGTGGGGTAGCCAATATGGGGTACAACCCCAACTAGGGTTTCATATTTGTACCCAAAACTTCTGCTAGTTCATTCATTCTTGCCTAGTTACTTTGAGATGGTATTCAGAGCAGGAGGTCCCTAGGACCTACCGACCGTTTTTTTTTAAGGGCCCACCACCGCTCGCATGCGGTTACCACGCTACCCCGTGCCCTAGCCTCGTAGCGCCCTCGTGCGCCCTCGTTAGCGCCCTCGCGCGCCCCTCGTTAGCGCCCTCGCGCGCCCCTCGTTAGCGCCCTCGCGCACCCTCGTTAGCGCCCTCGCGCGCCCCTCGTTAGCGCCCTCGCGCGCCCCTTGCTAGCGCCCTCGCGCGCCCCTCGCTAGCGCCCTCGCGCGCCCCTCGCAGAGTCGCCCGCCCGCCGCGCTGCCTGCTCGCAGCGTCGCCCGCTCGCCCCGCTGCCCGCTTCGCAGCCCGCTCGCCCCGCTGCCCGCTTCGCGGCCCGCCCGCCCGCTCGCTGCTCGCTTCGCGGCCCGCCCGCTTCGCAGCCCGCTCGCCCCGCTGCCCGCTTCGCGGCCCGCCCGCCCGCTCGCTGCCCGCTTCGCGGCCCGCCCGCTTCGCTGCCCGCTCGCAGCGCCGCCCGCCCGCCCGCTACCTGCTTCGCAGCGTCGCCCGCCCGCCCGCTGCCCGCTTCGCAGCGTCGCCCGCTCGCTCGCTGCCCGCTCGCAGCGTCGCCCACCCGCCCACTGCCCGCTCGCAACGTCGCCCTCCCGCCTCGCTGCCCGCTTGCAGCGTCGCCCGCCCGCCCGCTGCCCGCTTGCAGCGTCGCCCGCCCGCCCGCTGCCCGCTTCGCAGCCGCCCGCCGCGCTGCCCGCTCGCCGCGTCGCCCGCCCGCCCCGCTGCCCGCTTCGCAGCCCGCCCGCCGCAATTCCCGCCTGCAGCGCCGCCCGCCTCGCCTGCTGCTCCCTGACTGTGCACCGCCGCTTGCTCCTGCTGTGGCTGCTAGCTTCGCTCTAGCGCGTCCCCTTTGCTGCTGCCGCTGCTCTGCTGTGCCCTCACGCCTGAGCTATGGCCTCTATTCGCGTTCTTTCCTTCGATGCTGAGGGCCGTCCCGTGCAGTTCACTTCCTGGCTCGATGACCTGCAGTTGTATCTTATGAGCAATAGCACGGACCACATCTCCCTCTATGACTACGCGTCTGGTGCTGCCGCTGCTCCTGCTGCCACAGCCGAGCTTAGTGTACGTTCACAGTGGCAGACTCGTGACGCTGCAGCTCGCCTGGCTATTCGCAGTCACCTGCCGTTAGCTGAGCTAGAGCACTTTGGCGACTGCAAAACCGCTAAGGCCCTATATGACGCTGTCGTTGCTCGCTACTCCTCACCTGCCACAGCCGAGCTTAGCCGTCTCATGCTGCCTTACCTGTTCCCTGACCTGTCCACCTTTGCTACAGTCGCCGATCTTATCACCCACCTTCGCACTAGTGATGCTCGCCTGCGTGCCGCCCTTCCCACCGAGTTCTGCGCTAAGAACCCCCCTCCCCTGTACTGGGCACTCCACTTCATAGTCACCCGTCTCCCTGACACCCTCAGCTCAGTGCGCGACTATTTCCTTGCTCGCTGTCCCACTGAGCTCACTGTCGCCCTCCTAGAGGAGAAGCTGCTAGCAGCCGAGAAGAGCATTGTGGCTGTTGGTGCTGCTCGCGGCGCTCCTCGCACCCCCATCTTTGAGGGGTGCTCTCCCTCTCCCCTCGCTCCCTCCTATGCTACTGCTGCTGCTGTTGACTTCCTTGGTGCTGAGTCTGCTGGCGCTGCTTCTGCTCCTGGTGGGAGGCGCCGCACCGGCAAGGGCAAGGGGGGCAAGGGTGGCGGGGGTGGCGCTGGGGGGGGAGGGGGTGGGGGAGGTGGGGGGGGAGGCGGTGCTGGAGGGAGCGGTGGCGGGAGTGCCGGTGGGAGTGGGGCCGGCGGCGGAGGCGGGGGCGGCGGCGGGAGCAGTGGCGGTGGTGGCAGCGGCGGCAGTGGCGGCGGTGGCGGTAGTGGCGGTGGCGGTGGCGGTGGTGGCGGTCGGAGCGGAGGTAGTGGCGGCAGTGGGGGTCGGAGTGGAGGCACCGGCTCGGGCCAGAGCTCCCAGCAGCAGCAGCGTCCCCAGTCGACCCAGCAGCTTCGTGAGTGGCTTGCTCAGCGTGGGACGTCGGGGGGCAGTGGCCGCTGTTCCTATGTCATTCGCACAGGTGATCGCAAGGGGCAGACGTGTGGAAAGTTCCACACTCAGTACCGCTGCTTCTTCCGCCTTGACGACGCTTGGCGTGAGGAGATGGGCGAGGATGTTGAGCGCCCTCGCTGGGCTGAGCTGATGAGGGCTGGTGTTGATATCTTTGCTCTTGACTATGATGCTATTATTGCTGCCATGTATGCATTGACTGTTAGTGCCGAGGGAGACTGTTACTTGTGTGTGCCGCCTGACCCAGGTATAGGGCCCGCTGCCCTAGGTACTAGTGAGTCTGCTCTCTCTGGTATGGTGCCCCCTGTACTTGCTCCCTCCAGTACTGTCCCTGCTGCTTGTGAGTCTGCTCTCTCAGGTACAGCACCCACAGAGACTGCTCTCTCAGGTACTGCACCGGCTGAGACCTGTCACACCTTCACCCTTGACTCAGGTGCTTCCCGCTGCTTCTTTCGTGACCGTACTGAGCTCACACCGCTTCCTGCACCGGTCCCAGTCTCCTTGGCTGACCCCTCTGGGGGCCCAGTCCTTGCCCAGTCCACCACTGTCCTCCCTTGTCCGGCGGTTCCGTCTGGCTCGTTGACGGGTTTCCACCTCCCCTCGTTCTCGACGAACCTGGTGAGCAACGCTGTCATCCAGGATCAGTGGGTTGACACCTTTACCCCTGGAGGACAGCGTGTGGCGATCTGCACGTGCTCCAGGACCGGCCGTCACCTGGCTACGTTTACTCGTCGGCCGGGGTCGAGTCTCTACACACTGACCACTGCGTCTCCTCAGGTCGCTGCTGTCGGTCAGGTGTCCGCGTCAGGTCTGGTGGCCCACGCCTGTGAGTGTCGTTCCCTGTCGCACCAGACTCTTCTCTGGCACCACCGCCTGGGTCACCCCTCCTTGCCACGCCTCCGTGGCATGCACCGTCGCCGCCTTGTGTCTGGTCTTCCCAGGTCCCTCCCTCCTCTCCCTTCCTCGCCTGCGCCGCCTTGCCTTCCTTGCGTCGAGGGGCGGCAGCGCGCCGCTCCTCACTCCTCCTCGTTCCCCCCGACAGAGGCTCCTCTGCAGACCCTCCACCTGGACGTGTGGGGCCCAGCCCGCGTTCGTGGTCAGGGCGGTGAGCGGTACTTTTTACTGGTTGTCGACGACTACTCGCGTTACACCACGGTCTTCCCCTTGCGCACCAAGGGTGAGGTCCCTGCTGTTCTGATCCCTTGGATCCGCACAGTTCGTCTCCAGCTCCGCCGCCGTTTCCGGACGGATCTTCCTGTCCTGCGTCTGCACTCTGACAGAGGTGGTGAGTTTTCCTCCGACCTCTTGAGGACCTTCTGTCAGGCGGAGGGCATCGAGCAGACCTTCACGCTTCCGGACTCCCCACAGCAGAATGGGGTTGCTGAGCACCGCATTGGCCTGGTCATGGAGGTCGCTCGTACCTCCTTGGTCCACGCGGCGGCTCCCCATTTTCTGTGGCCGTTTGCTGTCCGGTACGCCGCGCATCAGCTCAACCTCTGGCCCCGTGTCTCCTTGCCGGAGACCTCGCCCACACTGCGTTGGACGGGGGAGGTTGGCGATGCGTCGCGCTTCCGGGTGTGGGGTGCTCGTGCCCTTGTCCGCGATACGTCCGCGGACAAGCTCTCCTCCCGCACGCTTCCCTGTGTCTTCCTTGGCTTTGTCCCTGACGCGCCGGGCTGGCAGTTTTACCACCCCACCTCGCGCCGGGTCTTCGCCTCTCAGGACGTCACCTTTGACGAGTCGGTCCCTTTTTACCGTCTCTTCCCCTACCGTACTGCCCCCCTCCCTCCCCCGCCGCTTTTCCTTGCTCCTGGTCCCCCTCCGGTAGACCCCCTTCCCCCTCAGGGTCCTGCTCCTTCAGGTGTCTCTCAGGTAGACCCTCCTCCCGTCACTGAGCCTGTCGAGGTCACAGGTGACTCAGGTGCTGCTGCAGGTGGTGCTGCTGGGAGTGCTGAGCCTGCGGGTGCTGGGCCTGGGGGTGCTGGGACTACGGGTGCTGGAGCTGAGGGTACTGTGCCTGAGAGTTCGGCGCCTGGGGGTGCTGAGCCTGGGGGTGCTGCGACTGGGGGTGCTGAGCCGGCGTGTGCGGAGTCTGGGGGTGCTGGGTCTGGGGGTGCTGCGCCTACGGGTACTGAGCCTGGGGGTGCTGCTACTGAGCCTACGGAGCCTCGGGTTGCTGCGTCTGGGGGTGCTCCGGTTCGGGGTGCTGAGCAGTCTCTCACACCACAGCAGCTTCGTGACTGGTACGTCCGGCGCTTTCGCCGTCCTAGTGGCTCGACTGGAGCTGCTGGAGCTGGGGACTCTGGAGCTGGCGGCGCTAGCGGAGTTGTAGCTGCCGACCCTGGGGGTGGTGCTGCTGCTGGTGCTGCGGACCCACCTGGTGGCGCTGCTGCTGGTGCTGAGGACCCAGACGGTGGAGCTGCTGCTGGTGCTGCGGAGCCGAGCGGTGGCGCTGCTGCTGGTGCTGAGGACCCGGGCGTTGGAGCTGCTGCTGGTGCTGAGGACCCTGCCGCTGGTGTCTTTGCTGGTTCTGGAGACGCTGCGCGGCCGCGACCGTACTTCGTTCCGCTCCTTCAGCAGGTTCTTGGTCAGGCTCCTCCTCCTTGTCCTCCTCCCTCCGTAGAGTGTCCTCCGCCTATCCAGCCGCAGTCACAGTTACCGCCTGCCTCGCCTCTCCCTGCTCCCTCTCCTTACGCTGGTCCCACAGGAGGTCTTACAGAGCGTCGTGAGCCTGAGTCTCGTCCTGCGTCGCCTGTCCGTACTGCTCGCACTGGTCGTCGTGTCCGTCGTGAGCGTCCTCCTCCTGTCCCTGGCACTCACTACATGACTCTGCGTCCCTCTACTGCTCCTCAGCGTGTCCCTCTGCCGTCTCCTCCTGCGTCCTCTTTGCCTGCTGTTCCGGACCCTGAGTCTGACCGGTATCGTGCTGAGCACCCTACTGTCACGCGTCTTCTAGCTACTGCTGTCACTGACCCTACCTTTGAGTCCTCGGCTGCGTCTGCTCTGGTCGCTGAGTTGGTTGACTTTGCTGCTGCCTGTCGTCTAGACTACGCTGCTCGCCTTGTTGCTGGGTCTGAGTCTGCGTCTGTCTGTCCTCCGTCCGTCGGGGGTGAGTGTGCTCTTGGCACGGACGTCCTTGAGGACAGGCAGGAGGACTTTGACTCTCTCGCGGCTGCTGTACCTCATCTCGTGGCCTGGTTGCTTGCCCCTGAGGGAGACCCGGATGCACTAGACATCCCCACTCCGCGCACTTACGCAGAGGCGATCTCGGGTCCCTACTCCTCTCAGTGGCAGACAGCCATGGACGCAGAGATGGCATCCTGGAAGTCCACAGGCACCTACGTCGACGAGGTTCCCCCTCCTGGGGCGAACATCGTCGATGGCATGTGGATTTTCAGGGTGAAGCGGCCGCCAGGTTCTCCGCCTGTCTTCAAGGCTCGTTACGTTGCTAGAGGCTTCAGTCAGCGTCAGGGGGTCGACTTCTTCCAGACCTTCTCCCCCACCCCGAAGATGACCACTCTTCGGGTTCTGCTGCACGTTGCTGCTCAGCGTGACTACGAGCTTCACTCTCTTGACTTCAGCACAGCGTTCCTGCAGGGCAGCCTGCACGAGGAGATCTGGCTGCGCCGCCCACCTGGCTTTACTGGGTCGTTTCCTCCTGGTACCCAGTGGAGTCTCCGCCGGCCAGTCTACGGTCTCCGCCAGGCGCCACGCGAGTGGCACGACACACTGAGGACTACACTTGCGGCTCTTGGGTTCGCGCCGTCTACTGCTGACCCGTCGCTGTTTCTGCGCACTGACACGTCGCTGCCGCCGTTCTACATTCTCGTGTACGTCGACGACTTGGTCTTTGCTACTGCTGACACTGAGGCACTCGCTCGTGTGAAGTCGGAGCTGCAGAAGAGACACACCTGCACTGACCTGGGTGAGCTGCGTAGCTACCTTGGCTTGCAGATCACCCGGGACAGAGCTCGCCGCACCATCACCCTGACTCAGTCACACATGGTGCAGCAGGTCCTTCAGCGCTTCGGCTTCCAGTTCTCCTCACCACAGGCCACACCTCTGGCTACCAGCCACTCGCTCTCAGCTCCACCTCCGGACGAGTCCGTAGAGCCGAGTGGCCCGTACCCAGAGCTTGTGGGCTGCCTCATGTACCTGATGACTTGCACGCGACCTGACCTTGCGTACCCTCTTAGCATCCTTGCTCGTTACGTTGCGCCTGGGAGACACAGGCGAGAGCACTGGGAGGCTGCTAAGAGGGTGCTGCGCTACTTGTGCAGTACATCAGGCATGGGGCTGGTGCTTGGAGGACGCGACAGAGTTGTCCTCACTGGCCACTCGGACGCTTCTTGGGTGGACGACCTGGCTACGCAGCGGTCGTCACAGGGTTACACCTTCAGCCTTGGCTCTGGTTCTGTCTCGTGGCGGTCCACCCGCTCTTCCTCTGTTCTCGGCTCTAGTTGTGAGGCTGAGATCTACGCCACAGCCATGGCTGCACAGGAGTTACGCTGGCTCACCTACCTGCTGACTGACTTGGGAGTTCTCCTCCAGTTCTGTACGGTGACAACAAGGCGGCTCTTGCCTTGTGTCAGGAGCACAGACTGGAGCACAGGACGAAGCACATTGCTCTTCGCTACTTTCTTGCTCGAGAGCTTCAGCAGCGCGGTCAGCTTCGGCTTGTGTACGTGGACTCGAAGGCCAACACTGCTGATATCTTCACCAAGGCGCTCCCGCCTAGTGATCATCAGCGGCACTGTACTTCTTTAGGCCTTGTGTCCACGTTTCCTCACTTGCTCACTGCTTGACATTCTTTGTACTTTATATATATCTTGTTACTTGCTTGCTAGGTTTTGATCACTGTGTTGTTTGTCTTGTACTATATCTAGCACTGCATGTGAACTGGCCTTGTGGCCTTTACTTGTGCTCGGAGTGTGGTGACGTTGTGATCCACCCTGGGCTTTGCTTTGCTTTGCTGGACTGGTCTTGTGACCCTTTGTTCTCCCCCACTTTGCCTATGGGGGTGTGTTAAACTGTATTATGCTTGTAGGCTGTAGTGGGGTAGCCAATATGGGGTACAACCCCAACTAGGGTTTCATATTTGTACCCAAAACTTCTGCTAGTTCATTCATTCTTGCCTAGTTACTTTGAGAGGTAGATCGGCTCCTGAGAATGCGCCTGTATGCGAACCAACATGCAGACATTGGCTACCGCTAGCAAGATATAGACACGATGTGATTCCAAATGCCCAGGCCTTTGGTGAGGGCCGGAGCAAGGGCCACCATGACGCTCCCGTCCATTCGGGAATGATTAACGTAAGAGTGGCAGACGTGCGCTGTGCGTGACGCAGGGTGGCAGGGATCAAGTGTGGCGGTGGGAATGCAAAACCGTGTTCTGTTCCCCAGTCTTGCGAGAAGGCATTGACGGCAGCTGCACGTGGGTGGGGAACCTTTGAAAAGAAGCGCGAGAGTTGCGCATTGTTTGTTGGTGTAAGGGCCTAATAAACTCAAGCTATTAGGACTTAATCAAACTTAAAACCTCTCCTCGGGGTCACCTCCAAGGGTCCCTGGGTGCCTGGTACAAGACCAGCCCCTATCCTCGGGTCCGAGTTTGTAGAGAGAGGGATCAAGAAGGACTTAGTCAAAACAGCAAGAGTATCTTGAACGTCGCGCAGCGTGCCGTGCAGACCGTCGGTCGGATTAAGCTGAGAATTCGCTATATCGAAGCTCGCTCCAAGAGCTTTAAAATGAGCCAAGTTGCCTCGCGAAAATTTCTGCCATTACGAAGTTATGGCTCAGACGGTGTTTGCCTAGCATTAGAGTGCTAGCGTACTAGCGTTGACTCGGGTAGCATTCCGCCAACGAACCGCGTAGAAACGAAATTCCAGCGAGGAAGGAATTCGCATGAATCAATTTGACTATATTCAGGTACAAACAGAGAAGGATTAAATAGTTCTAGCTAGCAAGGACCTTGGGAATCAACCTGGGAACAACCAGGGATGATCCCAAATAATTCCAAGCAACAGAACCAACCTGGCTGGACAAAATAGCAGGTGGTAGGTTGGTAAACAACCTCTGGTTCTGTTTTTCCAACCTGGGAAAACAACAACCAGGTTCAGGTTCTAAAAACAGAACCTGTTTTGTCTTTGCCCAACCAGCCAAATGCTGGTTCCGCTGGTTTCCCCTGGCCTCGTAGCATGCAGATACAGACAAACAGCATCCAACCTTCACCTAAATTGTACCCCTATAGTGCCTTCCCTGCTACACTATAGTTAACCAAACAAAACAGTACAATTTCGAGTTGGATAGAACTGAATCTGCGCAATCAACTCAACCGAACTGCAAAGCTTCCATCTTGGGTTCCTTTGCGAGCTCGTCCTTTCTGCTTGCACTGTTCATAGCGCGTACAATGTTGTGCCGAAGCGCACATTGCGCGAGTACCTGCAAATGCATCAAGCGAAAAATGCGAAAGCAAACAAACACACGAACACACCATTCACACGCAAATGCATTCGCACACGCATACTCGTACAAACAGACGGCAGGATGTCGTGCAATGTGCATTTGCACCCAACACACTCCCCCTCAGCCTGCCGGCTGCATCCCCATCATTCCATGCTAGTTCATGCTCATTCCACTCATGCGCACACAACGCCAATGAGGCTCATCCGCAAGCCTCTTGGTGAGAAAGTCTGCTGGCTGCTGGTGAGTCTTGATGTAGATCGGATGCACCGTCCCCCTCTTCACCTCCTTACGCAGCCAGTGCCACTTGATACGCATGTGCTTGTTCAGCCCATGAAGCACAGCGTTTCTGGCCATCCCAAGAGCCCCCTTGCTATCACAAAACAGCGGCGTAGCAACTTTCTGCTCCTGTCCAATCTCCTCTAACAGCCTCCTCAGCCAAATCACCTCCTTCACCCCGTGGAACATCGCCATGTACTCTGATTCTACGGAAGAGAGTGCCGTCTCCGTCTGCTTCTTGGACCTCCAACTAACAGGTCCTCCCCCAACTACGCAGATGTATCCTCCCACAGATGATGAATCCTCCTTCTCAGAAGCCCACGTAGCATCGGTAAAGCAAGTGAGAAATAGCTTGCCTTCTCTAAGCCTCTCCCCCTTCTCTTTCAGCACCTCCACCCCTTTCTGCTTCACCTGTGCAGATGTGGAGTATTGAACTCCAATGCTTGGGTGAGAGTTCAGGTACTTCACCACACGCTCAGCTGCATCCACCTGCTCCTCTGATGGATTCTGCACCACCCTAGCCAGCTGCCCAACCGAGAAAGAGATGTCGGGCCTCGTGTGAACTGCTGCGTACAAGAGGCTGCCCACCAAGGACTGAAATTGCTGCTGCTCTTCAGCTTCAACCCCTTCATCCTCTGCAGCCTTCACAAGCTTGAATTCTGCTGGCAGGGGAGTTGCAACCTTGCGCTCATTCTCAATCCCATACTTCTCCCCCAGCTCCTTGATGAACTTCTCCTGGTGCAGCTTCAACCACCTGTGATCTGGATCCCTCTCCACGTGCATCCCGAGGTAGTACTTTACCTCCCCAAGGTTCTTGCACTTGAAGTTTTCCATCAGTTGCTGCTGCACTTTCTGGATCTCCTTCATGCTGCTGCTGAAGAGAAGAATGTCGTCCACATAGACCAGAAACAGCACCAGCTTCTCCCCCTCGCCCTTGAGAAAGAGGCTCTCATCACAGCTGCTGGTCCTGAATCCCATCTCCTCTAAAACAGCTGCCAACTTCTGGTACCAGCAGCGTGGCGCCTGCTTCAAGCCGTAGATGGACTTGTTGAGCTTGCACACCCTGCCCGTACCATCCTCATACCCAGGCGGCTGCGTCATGTACACATCCTCCTCTAAAATCCCATTCAGGAATGCCGTTGAAATATCCATCTGAATGATGAATTTCCCACTAACAGCTGCATCTGCCAACAAGACACGGAGGGTAGGGGGTTTGGCAGTGGGAGCAAAGATCTCGTTGAAGTCCTGCTTCTCCTTCTGCATAAACCCCTTCGCCACCAGCCTACTCTTGTAGATGGTGACCTGCCCCTTGTCATCGGTCTTGATCCTCAGCACCCACTTGCATTGTATCGCTTTCTTCCCATCAGGCAGCACCACCAGATCCCATGTCCTATTCTCCAGCAGACTCTGGTACTCAGCATCCCTAGAAGCCAGCCACTTGTCCCTATCTGGTCCAGCTAATGCCTCCTCCATGCTAGCTGGTTCCTCTGGTGCAGGGGCAAGAAAACAGTACGCAGGCTCATCCTCCTCATCCGGGTCATAGCCATGAGGTAGAATCAGCAATGCCTCTTCGGTCCCTAGCTGCTGCTCTGCTGCATCAGTTCCTGCAGTCAGCTTCTTAGTAGCCATACGGGTACGTCCTGGCCTGGAGACGGGTGTCTCCCATCCCTTCATAACGACACCCTTCGGCTTCTTAGTTTTTCCCTGCTGCTTCTCTCCTCCCTCGGGTCCAGCAGCTCCACTAGTGCTGCCGCCAGTTTCCACACCATTTTCTCCACCAGCAGATGCCTCCTGTATCTTCTCTCCATCACCATTTCCAGCAGCTGCCTCCTCTCCCTCCTCCCACACACTAGGAGTCAGGTCCAGCTGCATGGTGATCTGCTCCATCTGCTGGGACACCCTTGCCTCCGGCTGTTTCTCCCAGCTCCCATACATCATGCCCTCAATGAATTTCACATCCCTGCTGTCAAACAACACACCCTTGGATGGTTCCCACAGCAGCCATCCCTTGCTCTCAGCAGCCAGCCCCAAATGCACACACCAGATTGCACTCGCCCCCAACTTACTGCGGTAGGTCTTGGGGACGTGGGCGACTGCCATGCAACCGAACACCCTCAGCATGTCCACCGGCGGCTTCCTCCCAAGCCACCTCTCCAACGGCACCCACGAGTCATCCCCAACCTTGGTGAGCACCCTGTTCCTAGCGACAGTGGCGTGCCGGACAGCATGAGGCCACATAGAATTGCTCAGCCCAGATTCTATGAGCAGCGCCCTAGCTGTCTCCAGAATGGTCCGGTTTGCCCGTTCTGCTACACCATTGGACTGTGGGGTATAAGCCGTGGTCAGCTCTCTCTGGATGCCCTGCTTCTTGAGCCAGGCCGTCATTTCAGCTCCAAGGAACTCACCACCCCGGTCTGTCCTAATCCGCTTCACTACACACTCCGCCTGCTTCTCCACGAATGGCAGCCAATCGTCCCGTATCGTGGAGGCGGCGTGGTCCTTCTGCTTCAGCGGATACGCCCACATCAGCCTGCTCCAGTCATCCACAATTGTAAGAAAATACCGCTCCCCCTTGTGCCCTTGCACCGGCAGCGGCCCCACCAAGTCCATGTGGACCAGCTCCAAAGGCTTCTTGCTCCTGCCAGCCACACTATGGAAAGGGAAACGGGTGAACTTTGAAAGCAAACAGATTTCACAGTTGTCATCGGGTGGCTGTCCGTTCAGCTTCAGACCCTTAACGGCTCCATCCTTCTCCAGCTGCTTCAGCAAAGGCATTGCCACATGCCCTAAGCGCCGGTGTGCCGTTGCCCAATCTGTCTCCCCAGATCTGGCCGACACTTTCACACCAACCCCTCCAACGGCATTGCACTCCCCCTGGGATGCAGACCCCTCTCCAGCCTGCCCCCCACCATGCCACGCCAAGGCCGGCAGCTGCCACATAGATCTGTACACGTCCTTGCTCTCGTGCAGATCCCAAAGCACCCAATTGCCCAGCTTCCCCTTATAAGTGCGTGCCCCATCCGTGTTGGTGTTCACCCCAGCCTTGCCAAGCTTACGGAGGGAGATAAGGTTGGCCTTCAGGTCGGGGACGAAGAGAACGTCGTGCAGCACCACCGGCTTGCCATCCGCTCCCTTAAACGCAGCTCGTCCCGCACCAGCCACCTTCAACATGTGTCCAGAGGCGGAGCACACTTCATTGATCGGTGCAGCTCGTACTTCGTCCAGCAGGTCCTTGCGCGGCGTCATCGTCCAAGCAGCGCCTGTGTCCAACACCCAATAGTCTAGGGGGTGCAGCTCTGCTCCAACTTTGGCAGAGGCGTCTCCTTGCTCCCCCTTGTCTCCTACATGGAAGAATTGGCCCGCGGTGCGCTCCTTCTTCTTCTCCGCACCGCCGTTGCCCTTCGGGTTGTTGTCGGACGAATCAGCGACCATGTTGGCGCCGTTTTTCTGGTTCCTCCGCGCGCCGCCATCCTGGTGACGATTCTGGGGGGTCCATCCATCGGGTTTCTTATAGCACAAAAACCAGGGGTGCCCTTCCTTCTCACAATACCAGCAACTCCCTTTCATTTTGCCACCAGCACCCGACTTGCCCCCACGTCCAGATTTCGCACCGCGACCCCAACCGGTACCTCCTTGTTGGTCGTTGGAGTCGTCGTCTTTCTTTGCACCGCGTCCAGCACCACCGAAGCCACGTCCTCTGCCACGTCGGCTCCCTTGCATCCCGTAGCCGCTGCTGCCGTCGTCTCCACCCCTCAGTTGGCGGCGACGGAAGTCCTCCTCCAGAATCTTCGTCCGCACCCACTCGAGCGTCCACAAGCTCTGGTTCTGCGGCAGGCTCAATCCGCTCGTAAATTGAAGCCACGATTCTGGCAGCAGCGAGAGCATCTTCAAGCACTTGGTCTGCTCCGGGTAGGTGATTCCCGCGGTCGCCAACTTCGCGTAGAGGTCGCGCATCTTGTCCAGGACTGGTTGCACCGGCTCTCCCTCGCTCAGGCGCAACGCGGACAGCTCCCTCTCCAGCATCAACGTTGCGACAACGGAGGTCGGGGCGTGCAGCTCCTTCAACACGGTCCACGCCTTCGGACCGCATTCAACCTCCGGCAGCAGGTGCATGACGTGGTGACGCTGGTTCAGCTCCAAACTCTGCGACATCAAATAGTAGCCAGCCGAGGAGCGCTCGTCCCAATCTTCCTGCAGCGTGGGGTCACTCGGTCTAGGCTCCTCCCCAATCATTAGTTTCAGCAAACCGATCTGACGGAAATATAATTGCATTTTCCAGGCCCAATCATCATAGCCCTCACCATTGAACTTCTCGACGGTGAAATTCTTCAGCACCTCCTTGACAAGCGAGCCCTGGTTTGTTCGCGCTCCCCTTGGCGCTGAAAGACCAGAATCTTGGCTGCCGCTACGATCTTGGGCTGAAGATTCACCAGCTCCCGCCGAGGTGTTGCCCGCCATAGCTACCTATAACGAGGATCACTATAACGCAGCTCTGATACCAGCTTGTCGGTGTAAGGGCCTAATAAACTCAAGCTATTAGGACTTAATCAAACTTAAAACCTCTCCTCGGGGTCACCTCCAAGGGTCCCTGGGTGCCTGGTACAAGACCAGCCCCTATCCTCGGGTCCGAGTTTGTAGAGAGAGGGATCAAGAAGGACTTAGTCAAAACAGCAAGAGTATCTTGAACGTCGCGCAGCGTGCCGTGCAGACCGTCGGTCGGATTAAGCTGAGAATTCGCTATATCGAAGCTCGCTCCAAGAGCTTTAAAATGAGCCAAGTTGCCTCGCGAAAAGTTCTGCCATTACGAAGTTATGGCTCAGACGGTGTTTGCCTAGCATTAGAGTGCTAGCGTACTAGCGTTGACTCGGGTAGCATTCCGCCAACGAACCGCGTAGAAACGAAATTCCAGCGAGGAAGGAATTCGCATGAATCAATTTGACTATATTCAGGTACAAACAGAGAAGGATTAAATAGTTCTAGCTAGCAAGGACCTTGGGAATCAACCTGGGAACAACCAGGGATGATCCCAAATAATTCCAAGCAACAGAACCAACCTGGCTGGACAAAATAGCAGGTGGTAGGTTGGTAAACAACCTCTGGTTCTGTTTTTCCAACCTGGGAAAACAACAACCAGGTTCAGGTTCTAAAAACAGAACCTGTTTTGTCTTTGCCCAACCAGCCAAATGCTGGTTCCGCTGGTTTCCCCTGGCCTTGTAGCATGCAGATACAGACAAACAGCATCCAACCTTCACCTAAATTGTACCCCTATAGTGCCTTCCCTGCTACACTATAGTTAACCAAACAAAACAGTACAATTTCGAGTTGGATAGAACTGAATCTGCGCAATCAACTCAACCGAACTGCAAAGCTTCCATCTTGGGTTCCTTTGCGAGCTCGTCCTTTCTGCTTGCACTGTTCATAGCGCGTACAATGTTGTGCCGAAGCGCACATTGCGCGAGTACCTGCAAATGCATCAAGCGAAAAATGCGAAAGCAAACAAACACACGAACACACCATTCACACGCAAATGCATTCGCACACGCATACTCGTACAAACAGACGGCAGGATGTCGTGCAATGTGCATTTGCACCCAACATTGTTTGCGTTAGCAAAAAGGTCGACAGTGTGTGGTCCCCAATGCCTCTCCAGCAACCGGAACCAAGGGAGTTTCATTGAGTAGTCGTCGTTGTCTTTCAACTTAGAGAGTGCGTCTGCCTCCACGTTGACTGCGCGAGGGATCCATTCGATTGCTAACCGGATTTCGTTTGCCATGCAGTGTGCGATGATGGATTTGCACAGGAGGGTGAGCTCGGGTTGTCTGGAACCGCCTTTACGAAGGATGAAGAATACGCCTTGGTTGTCCACACGCATGAGCACATGGCGGCCTTGAATTCGGTTTGAGAATGTACGCAGGGCCCAGAGCACGCCTTCGAGCTCTCGGCGTGTGCTCGAGGTGGTGAGAAGCTCGTGTGGCATAGGGCTGCTGCCTTGCAGGTTTTCTCCGAGAAATGAAGCTAGGGTCGCACCCCAACTGTGGGCGCTTGCATCGACATGAGTCACTGTGTCGATGCTGTGGGGCATGTGAAATGGTGCCCCGTTAAACGATCAAAATTGTCAAGCCAGAAGTTGAGCTCGTCGCCGACCTCCGGTGTCAGGTGTGTTCTGGCATTCCATGACGGCGCCGTATTGATGAGTTTTAGGAGTTGGTGACTGAATGCCCGTGCCGTTCTACCAAGAGCCAGTGCCATGGAGGCGAGGATGCCGGTGACCCGTGCGATAATGCGGATTGGTATCCGCTGTCCACGCTCATAGGCGGTGAGAAGCACCCGGAGCGTGTGCATGAGTTGCGCTCGGCGTTCGGAACCGATGGCGAATCTTCCCGATTGAGTGTCCAACTCCATCCCGAGAAACTGCAGTTTCTGGGTCGGGGTGAGGTGCGATTTTTTCGCGTTGATAACAAGGCCCGACCCTCGTAGGTCCAGAATGCTTGCATTACATGTCGCGCGTGCATCCTCCTCCGAGTGGCAGAGGAATAAGATATCATCCACATACGGAATGACACGGGTGCCTTGCGCACACCATTTTCGAGCCAGTTGTTTGATCAACTGAGTGAAAAGGAAGGGCGCAGTTGCAAGGCCGAACGGTAACGACTTGAAGTAGTAATCTGTGCCGTCGAAGTGAAATCCCAGGAACTTCCAGCAGGACGGGTGGATATCGACGTGATGGTATCCGGACTTCAGGTCAATGGAGAACATCCAATCGCCCGGTTGTGCCAACTCGGCGACTCGCACCAGGCCTTCATATTTGAACTTTGGAATAACGAGGTATTGGTTGACTTTCCTCAAGTCTAAGATGAGGCGACACTTGTCGCGTTGCTCCACGACGTTGAGTGGACTAGTGCATGCCACAGCATTCGGGCCAGCTGCGACTGCTGCTGCACCGGACGAGAGCAAGTCGGAGATTGCCGAGCGTGTGAACTCGTTGTGCCGCTGTACACCGGCATGGTTCTTGTCGCGAAACGATGGTGGTGGCAATGCTTTCCAGGGGAGCCAGTATCCATTGGATATGACGGACAGGATGAGACTACTCTCGCACCATGAGCCCCACCAAGCGAAAGCTTGGCGTAGTCGACCCCCCATGGTGGTTACTTCCTTGTCGGTGATCACGTGCTCCATGGGTTTGCTCCATTCACCAAGTCGTGAGGAATAGGGGCCTGCCAACGTGGTTGGTTTGGGGCAACAAGAGTGGCGTGTCAACCCTTTCGGTTCGAACCACAAGGTACCCATTGCAAACAAGATAAACATAAGGGAGAACGTGCATTGTCAGACGACGTGAGTATGCGCCGCACTAGCCGACTTCCCTCATACTTGCATACGTCCAACGAGATGCTGCTGAGAGGGTGAGGGTGAGAGCAATGACATGCTTGCGGACCTATGCGGGTCGGGATGCTCCCCATAATGCTTGAGCAAGCCCTCTCGCTTGGTAGGCTTGGTTTCTTTTAACTCGCCTTCATTTGTGTTTGGTCCCTTCTTTCCCGCTCCCTCTCTCGCTCCCCTTCCTCCCCCCCCCCCCCCCCCCCTCTTTTTTTTTTAGACGCTGGGGGTATAAATTGCAGAGGCTCGTACTCCCCTTCTTCTTCTTCTTCTCCTTCTTCTTCTTCTTCTTCTTCTTCTTCTTCTTCTTCTTCTTCTTCTTCTTCTTCTTCTTCTTCTTCTTCTTCTTCTTCTTCTTCTTCTTCTTCTTCTTCTTCTTCTTCTTCTTTTCTTCTTCTTCTTCTTCTTCTTCTTCTTCTTCTTCTTTTTTGAACAATCACGAGCTCCGTTCATGCCATACCCAAGTATGTCGGTCACATTTTTCTCTCTTCTTTCTCGCCCCCATTGCTTATTTTTTTTTTGGAGCTTCTCCATATTAGGATGCCCATTGGTCATGGTTCCCTCACTCGGGACGTGAAAAAAAAAAATGCACCCTTGCATCCTCGGTGCTTTGTGTCCATCGTTGTTTGGTTGATGGAGGTGGTGTCAGGTCCCTTCCTTTCTCTCTCTCTCTCTCTCTCTCTCTCTCTCTCTCTCTCTCTCTCTCTCTCTCTCTCTCTCTCTCTCTCTCTCCCCCACTTTCTCCTCCTTTTTTTTTTTTTTTTTTTGTCATGTCGTGGCTTGCGTGGGGACCGTGTACCACAAAGGCCAGCAGCCTGGGTTATACATCCAATATAATAATACAACTAGAGGCCACCCGGGCTCAACCGTGAATGCACACACACACACGCACACACTTTTTTTTTTTTTTTTTTTTCAATGGCCTAGAGCAATCCTTGCCTCTAGCCTAGGCTGACCAGCCTACTCAAGGACCCCCTGGTCCTGCCCTGCCCTTCCACCAACTCCTTTTCAAAGCAAAACAAGGCGGAGTCCGCCTTGGAGCAATGAAAGGAGACGTGGCAAGGAGCACTCGGGCTCTCACACCACCGGTGCGGGCCCATTGCCCCCATGGCCTCCATGGGGACACGCGCTGGCCATGTGGCCCTGCTGGCCGCAGCGGAAGCAGGTACCCTTGAAGCCGCGGCAGCCGGTTCCTCCTCCCATGCCCTTTGGCATGAAGGCAACGGGTTCCCGAAAGAAAGAAACGGTTTCCGCGAGGAGGGCCGGTCTTCATGCGCTTAAGCGCCGCCATATCCGCCACCGCCATCTTGAAGGAGTGCGAGGTAAGCACTGCTGTAGTCTTCAGCAGCTGGTAGCGTTCAGCGACGTCGAAGCCCGCGTGGTCGGCGACAACCAACACGTCAAAACGACGCTTGATAAGGTCTTGGGCTTGGCCGACGGTCTTGATCGCGTCGGTAGTGTCGCCGTTGCGGATTTTGTGCTCCACATGCACCAAGTAGATCTGGAGCGCTTCGAAGACCTCAGCCTGGTCGCGGACGCCTTTGCGGTTAAATGCGGCGGCCGCGGCCAAGGGGTGAGAAGAGGGGAGAGGGGGAAGGAGATCGTTAGGCAAATTCGAAATACGGATATTCGGCTCCTCACCCTCGTCGCTGTCGGAGTCGGAGTCGATGTCAGCAGGGGAGCCGGTTCGTCTTCGACAGCGGGGGGCCTTTCCTCTGTCGGCGCGAGTGGTTGCGGCGACACGTGCGGAAGAAGAAACGTTGTTGCGCACGTTTGAAGTCTTAGCGGATGCTGAAATTTCTTCGATTGTAGCTGTAGGCGCTTTTGCAGGAGTCGAGGCCTGCTTCTGGAGGAGCGCCAACAGTGCCGCGAGCTGGGAGGGCGAAAGATTCGCCGCCGCCCCGTCTGACGCGGTCGAATCCGTCGCCCTGCGTTTTGGGGGGGCGCGAGATCCACTCGGATCTGCAGCGGCAGCGGCAGGGGTGGCAACGAAATCGCCATCATTGCCGCCGCCTGCAGCCCCTCGAGCCTGCGTGTGGGTCGTGCGTGGCTGGGACAGTCGCGCGACTGTACCGCCCTCGCCGAGCAGCACGTCGACCCCGTGTGGGTGCCTTCGGCGTGATTGTCGGCGGGGCGCTTCCTTTTCTCCGCGCTTGTTTCCCGAGGCGTTTTTTCAAGCCCCGTCGATGGACGCGCAGGCGAGTCCTTAGCCCCGGGGGTATTATTGTTGGTCGTCGCCATCGTCGATAAGTTCCGCTCGAGTATATCGGAGAGAAGCGTTGACGGGGAAGTGAAGCGAGGGAGAGTCTTGACCCTCGCCAGCTTGGACGAAAAATCTAGAAACTTGAAATTGAAAGTTCGAAATGAAAACGTGGGTGAAGGCCAAATGGCCTTCGCCCCCTCTTTTGTACCAAAAAGAGGGGAAGTAGCGGTTCGCCGAAGCCTTTGCTTTGGTAGAACTCGCTTCGCTATTCACAATACACAATTTTGAAAGTGTTACACACTTTAAAAAATTTACATTTAGTTATTATAGGGTGGAATGAGTTGCTTTGAAGGGTACAACACTTTGTTTAGGTTAAAGCCAGTGGCCCAAATTGCGGACTACGCGGGTCAAGTTTTTAAAACTTGACGAAGTGGCCTGTCCAAGCTTTGAAAGGTAGCGCATGTGCAATTTGGGACTATCGAAGTCTGACACACCCACCCACCAGGGAAAAATTGAGGGGCTCGCTAGGTTTGACGAAAAAAAAAAAAAAAAACGAATTGACGAAATCAGAAACACTCGTCATCGTTTCTAAAGCCCGCGGCCCAAATTGCGGGCCGCGCGGGTCAAGCTTTTAAAACTTGACGAACTAGTGTTTGCAAGGTTTGAAAAAAAGAGCGCCTGCAACTTGGGAATTTTGTGGACTGAACCAACTCCCATGGTGAAATACGAGGGCAGGCTGGGTTTCGCGAAAAAGACGGAAACAGCGAAATCGGAATATTTCGGCAAAACCCAGACCAGAAAAACCCCCTCGCGTCAACCTTTTAAAACGTGTGCAATTTTGGCTGCCGGCTTTAACTCTTTGTATCCTCTTGCCGATCATCCACCCAACGCAAATCGCTTGACATTGTTTTCTAGGCTACTTTTAAATGGTTTTTGAGTAGGTTATATGTTTCGCTTCCGCTCCCTCCCTTAGTTGCGCTCGAAGCGTCTGTCCCTTAGGCTCCGTTTCGTCGCTTTAAAGGCCCCCGTGGGCCTCGATTTCATTCATTTAAAGGCCCCTGCGGGCTCGATTAGTCACGTTCAAGGGGCTAGGCGGGCCCTCGTTTCATTGCGCCCCTGCAGAGAAGCCCGCGCAACCCTGCAGAGCAGCGCGCGCCCCTGTAGAGCAGCCCGCGCCCCTGCAGAGTAGCGCGCGCCCTGCAGAGCAGCCCGCGCCACCCTGCAGAGCTACGTGTGCCCCTGCAGAGCAGCGCGCGCCACTGCATTGCAGCCCGCGCCACCCTATAGAACAGCGCGCGCCCTCACAGAGCAGCCCGTACCACCCTGCAGAGCAGCGCGCGCTCCAGCATAGCAACGCGCACCCCTGTAGAGCAGCCCGCGCCACCCTGCAGAGTTGCGCGCGCCCCTGCAGAGCAGCGCGCGCCCCTGCAAAGCAGCCCGCGCCATCCTGTAGAGCTGCGCGCACCCCTGCAGAGCTGCGCGCGCCCCTGCATTGCAGCCCGCTCCACCCTGCAGAGCAGCACGCGCCCTTGCAGAGCAGCCGGTGCCACTGTGCAGAGCAACGCGCGCTCCTGCATAACAGCGCGCACCCCTGCAGAGCAGCCCGCGCCACCCTGCAGATAAGCCACTGCAGAGCAGTACACACCACCCAGTAAAGTACTCCATGGGCCTTCACAGCTGCTCACAGGCCTTCCCAGCTGCTCACAGCCCTTTCCCCCGCCGCCACAGCGCACCATAACCGCCACTTCAACACCACGCCTACTACCATAGGCATCTCCAGTAGCGGCTGGCAGCCGAAGTTCTCTACTGGCGCGGGATTAGGTTTAGTACCCGATGCTACAGGCGTTCCTAGCCCTGTTCGTCCTCACTGCAGTCACTCCTAGCTCTAGCCGTTCTCAGTGCCGTTTCATTCCGGATGATCTCAATCCAACCGTTTCAGCTCCAGCTGTTCTCGCTCTAGCCGCCGCTGTAGGTCCAGCCGTTTCAGCTCCAGCAGTTCTGGCTCGAGCCGTTCTCTTTTCAGCCTTTCTCGCTCCAGTCGTTTCAGCTCCAGCCATTCTCGCTCCAGCCATTCTAGTTCCAGCTGTTCTAGCTCCAGCCGTTCTAGGTCCAGCCCTTTAAGCTCCAGCTGTTCTAGGTCCAAACGTTTCAACTCCAGCCGTTTTGGCTCCACTCGCCTACACCCATTTCTCATTCCTCGCTCCAGCCGCTCCTCGTACCAGCCGTTCCTAGCCCGGTGGTCCTTGTGTTTCTACCTCCAGCAGTTCCTAGTTCTTGCTACTTCTGCTCGAGTAGTTTTTCGCGCCTGTTGCCAAGCTATCCCTTCCCATGGCTCAACCCGCCCTTACAGCAGCAGGGACCGCAACAATTTCAGCAGTGGCACCCTCAGCAGCAGTGGCACCCTCAGCACCAGTGGCGCCCTCAGCAGCAGTGGTGCTTTGAGCAGCCGTGGGGGGCCTGGTGGCTCGGGTAGTGTTGGCTGCAGCAGCGGCCCAGCCAGTTGGGGGGTCCGTCGCTTGTGGTCGCGATGTTTGCCCCTGCCAGTACCGGATCCTGACCGGCCCAGGTGCTGGGGCACTACCTGCTGGCTTCCTGACCACTCGCACAGTGCTGCTTACAGCTGCCTCGACGACGTCTACCATGAGCGTTTTGGGTATGAGTCGAGGCCACTAATCTGGCGCCGGTCTGTCTCGTAATGGTTACCCAGTATTTGATATGTCTATGGATGTTGTTTATTCAGTCACGTATGATGTCTTCGCTTGCATGTATCTAGCTTAGGATCATTGTCTGTTCCTAGTGTAGGTACTTGTGCTTTTAGTGTAGGTGCTTATGTCGTCACTAATCAAGCCGTGACGACTGTTGTTGCATCGATCTCCTTCACGCTGGACTCAGGCGGTCTCAGTGCTTCTTCCGCGACCACACTGCTGTCACACCTCTTCCAGCACCAGTCCCAGTTGCCCTGGTTGATCCTAGTTCAGGACTAGCAGGCGCTCCCAACTCGACCACTCTTCTGTGCCCGGCTGCCCCGTCTGTCTCCTAACTAGTCTCTACATCCCCTCGTTCTCTCGGAACTTGGTGGGTGTTAGATACCTTCAAAACCGTGGGATCACAGTTACTTTTCTGCACACGGGAGGACGACGATCTGTACGGACGCTTCCACCGGGACACTTCTTTCCACGTTCACCAGGAAAGCCCCACTCAGGTCTCTTCGTTCTGCACACTGCGTCCCACCAGATAGCCAGAGTCTGTCGAAGGAAATGGCCCCCGCCCTTTCTTGAGCGTAGCTGATCTCGCTGTAGACGGGAAGTTCGCGACGGATCGGTCGACGAAATGGGCTTCTGCAGTTCGGCGGAAGTTGCGGTCGAGCAGGCTCTGCTCGATAGAATCTGGTCGACGAACTCTGCGCGATGAGCTCTGGTCGCGATCTCTGCGCGGCGAGCTTCTGTCGAAGAGCGCTGGTCGAAAAAGTTCTGCTCAACGAATTCTGTTCAACCGAGCAGAGTTGAGCTGATCGACCGAAGTTGCAGAGTTGCGCGAAACTCTGCGAAGGCGTGCGAACATTCGCCCAGGAGATTTTGGCGAAGTTCTCCCTACGGAACGGCATCACGTGGTCGACGGCGCGCACCTGGCAAAACCGACGACACGTTTTCTACCTGGCACCTGCGCAATGTGCCTGACGGTGAAACCGCCAACCTGCACCTACTTGGTAGGTGCGCACATCTGCGCAGATAGACAACCTGCGACCGTAGAAAGTTACCTGCGATTGGAGATAGTCACTTGCGACTACAGCGCTGGCAGACCGCGCGAGTGCAACGTTGGCAGATCACTCTGCTACAGCGTTTGCAAGCCGCTCTTCTGTTGCGCTGGCAGAGTTTGCTTGCTAGGTGTTGCATGATATTCTAGTCTTTTCTTCTGCATGTCTTTTTGGTACTCAATTCAGTTTTCCTATCAACTTTGTTATTGCAAGTTGTTCTTTCCTTAGTGAAATTCTTGCCAAACTTCTTTGTGAACATAGCAAGCAGTAAGAACGCTAGCAGAGCGCTACGATCACTCGCACAACCCCGTGCCCTCCTCCGTAGTCCACTCCCGTTGTGTAGTGACTCTTCGCATAGTCCAGTCAGGTTACTGCGTCCCACCAGGTCGCAGAGTCCGGTCAGGTTACTGGTCCCTCCAGGTAGCCGAGTCCAGTCAGGTTCTTGCATCCCCACAGGTGTGTTGGTCTGGTTGCTGCGTGTTGCTCTTGCCGTTCACCCTCTCACCCGATAGTCTTGTGGCACTACCGCCTTGGTCACCCGTCCATCCCGCGCCTCCGCAGCATGGCTAGCCAGCGTCTTGTCTCAAGTCTCCTGCGCGTCTTTCGTCGCTCCCTCCCTCGCGTGCCTTGCCGTGCACTCAGCCAGTCGCCTGCCTGGCCACTCCGCACTCCTCCTCCTTCGTCTGACCACTGCTCCCTACCAAACCCTCCACCTGGACGTCTGGGGCCCTGCCCTCGGCAGGGACCTGAGCGGAAGCGCTACTTTCTGGTGGTCGTCGACGACTTCTCCAGGTACACCAGTATTTCCTCTCGCAAAGAAGTCCTAGGTGAATTCTATGCTGATTCGGGGCTTCTGACCACCACGGACACCTGTGGCAATCGAGTCCATTGTCTCCACTCCGACCGTGGGGGAGTTTTGCTCCGACGTGCTTGCCGGATTCAACAGCGAACAGGGCATTGCTGCCAGAGTCTCCACAGCAAAATGGGGTTGTTGATCACCGCATTGGCTTGGTCATGGATATTGCCTGCACTTTCATGATCCATGCCCGTGTGCCCCATTTTCTGTGGCCCTACCCTGTTCGCTACGTAGCCCACCAGCTGAACCTCCGCGCGTGTCTTGCGGCCGGGGGGCTTCACGACCAATCTTTGGACAAGGTCCCCTATTGTTGGGTCGGAGTTTTGTGTCTGGGGCTGCCTTGCGCTTTGTCCGCGACAACCTTTGCGGACAATTTCTCGGCTCGCGCCATCCCCTGTGTCTTCCTTGGTTTCCCATGGACTCCTCGGATTACACCTTTTACCAGCCGCCCCTCCACCGTTTTCTTAGGACTCGCGTGACCTCAAGTTTGACGAGTCCCGTGTCCTACTACTAACCGGTACCCTTGTCGAGGTCTCTAGGTCCCCCCTCCTCCTCTTTTCCTATCACTCTCTCTCCTCCTGCTCCCGCTCCTCCGGTACCCCCGCCCTTCCCTGGTCCTTCTCCGTCAGGTGCGTCACATGCTACCCCTCTACCCTCAGTCGCGCATAAGTAGCGTCTCCCTCTCGCAATCCTCCTTACATTCTCTCAGCAGCCGTCGGCAGGTCCGCGAAAGGTTACTGTGGACTCAGGGGTGGAGGAGCTAGAGGTGCTGCCACTGGAGGTGCTCAGTTAAGAGTTATTTCTTTGAGGGGTGCAGGAGCTGGAGGTGCTGGCACTAGAGGTGCTAGTTCGGGGGGTGCTGGAGCTGAGGTGTTGGCACTAGTGATGCTAGTTTTGGGGGTGCTGGCGCCGGAGGTGCTGGCACTGGAGGTGCTAGTTCTGGGGGTGCTAGAAAAGGAGGTGCTGGCACTGGAGGTGTTAGATCTAGGGGTGCTAGATCTGGGGGGGGTGCTAGAGCGGGAGGTGCTAGCACTGGAGGTGTAGTTCTGGGGGTTCTGAAGCGGGCGGTGCTGATTCTGGGGAGACTGGCTGTGAGATATCTAGAATCGATCTCAGAAAGAGAGCGGTTTGAATTGAATTGAATGATCACCTGGTACAACACGAGGCTATATATAGGCTCGACACAAGGCCCAGTACCCAGGTTTGTTATACGAAGTTCCGAGGGTCGCGAAGCATCCCGAACAGAACCTTCCCGAATTCGGTAGAAAGCAATTCGGTGGCAACCGAATAGCTCAGAATTCGGCGTACACAACCTAGCTCAGTGCTATATCTGTAGTAAAATATAGGAAAGCACCTAGCCTGGGAAATCAAACAATTCATGCACGCATAGA
This sequence comes from Closterium sp. Yama58-4, assembly GCA_947470075.1. NCBI lineage: Eukaryota > Viridiplantae > Streptophyta > Zygnematophyceae > Desmidiales > Closteriaceae > Closterium > Closterium sp. Yama58-4. Next base: position 284 of record CANIUD010000826.1, on the reverse strand, counting down.
AAAACCCTAAGCTAGAAGTAGCATATGAAAATAAAGGCGTCGTACTCTCACACGTCCCCCCTCAAAGCTGGGTGGCGTGAGATACACCCTGCTTGACAAGATAGTCCTTGAGAGCACGGCGTGCGTTGCCATATTAGCTTCTGCAACCCACTGTTCTCAGTGGGGTCATATCCCTTCCAGCGTATCAGGAACTCGAGGGTCTTGCCTCCGCGGCCGTCGATGAGTGAGAACACGCTCGATCTCGTACTCTGGTTCGTCCTGCACAAGTACAGGCGGAGGGTGGC
>CANIUD010000825.1:882500-955410 GCA_947470075.1 Closterium sp. Yama58-4 | reverse complement strand
GGGGGGAAGGAAAAGGGAGGGGGGAAGGAAAAGGGAGGGGGGAAGGAAAAGGGAGGGGGGAAGGAAAAGGGAGGGGGGAAGGAAAAGGGAGGGGGGAAGGAAAAGGGAGGGGGGAAGGAAAAGGGAGGGGGGAAGGAAAAGGGAGGGGGGAAGGAAAAGGGAGGGGGGAAGGAAAAGGGAGGGGGGAAGGAAAAGGGAGGGGGGAAGGAAAAGGGAGGGGGGAAGGGAAAAGGGAGGGGGGAAGGAAAAGGGAGGGGGGAGGAAAAGGGAGGGGGAAGGAAAAGGGAGGGGGGAAGGAAAAGGGAGGGGGGAGCGGAGTGAGGAAGGGGTTTCAGGTCGAAAGGTTGTCCTCAGGTCAGGCAATCCACCTCAGCATCGTCACATGCATTTGCTCTCCTCCGATTGCATGCAACCAATCACACATCATCTAATACCCCACCATCCAATCAAACATCATCTAACACCCCACCATCCAATCAAACATCATCTAATACCCCACCATCCAATCACAATCCCTCCAATCCAAGCACCCACCAGTGGTGAGCCACCACACAGCATCCAATCACACACCACCATCCAAGCACACACTACCCAAGCAGCGAAAAGAACAAGCACTCACGCGCACTCCAGCTCGAAGGCACCAACGGAGTTCCCAAGGTCCAGCGGGCGGCTCTCGCAAAGAACGTGCCGCCCGCCGTGCCATTGCTGTTGCACGCGACTCCATGCGGGCACCCCGCATGCACCAAGCGCCGCTCGCCACGCAACGAGTCAAACACTCGCCCCACCGCTGCCCCTGTCAGCGGGTGGTGCGTCTGCTTCATGCGGTGGAGGTGGGGGGAGGGGAGGGATGGAAGGGGGGGGACAAGCGGTTGTAGGGGGGGGAGGGCAGGGGTTGGGGAGGGAGGGAGAGGACAGAGAGGGAAGGGGGAAAAGACGAAAGAGCGGGGAGAGAAGGAGGTTGTGCCATGAGTGCCCAGCGGCATGGCATGCACCAGCCGTATTGGTGTTACTTTTGAGAATTCTCAAAAGTAACACCGATATAGCAATAGCATGCCTCGTAACGAGTCAAACACTCGCCCCATTGCTGCTGCTGTCAGCGGGTGCCAGGTGGTGTGTCTGCTTCATCCGATGGAGTGGGGGGATGGGAGGGGTGGAAGGGGGGGGGAGACAAGGGGTGTTGGGGGGGTGGGAGGGGGGGGGAGGGGGGGGCAGGGGTTGTGGAGGGAGAGGACAGGGAGGAAAGGGGGAAAGGACAAGGGGGAAGGGGGAGAAGGACAAATGGGAGGAGGGGAAGGAGGTCATGGCATGAGAGCCCTACATGCACCAGCCACGGCATGAGTGCCCAACATGCAGCAGCCACGGCATGAGTGCCCAACATGCAGCAGCCACGGCATGAGTGCCCAACATGCAGCAGCCACGGCATGAGTGCCCAACATGCACCAGCTACGGCATGAGTGCCCAACATGCAGCAGCCACGGCATGAGTGCCCAACATGCAGCAGCCACGGCATGAGTGCCCAACATGCAGCAGCCACGGCATGAGTGCCCAACATGCAGCAGCCACGGCATGAGTGCCCAACATGCAGCAGCCACGGCATGAGTGCCCAACATGCAGCAGCCACGGCATGAGTGCCCAACATGCAGCAGCCACGGCATGAGTGCCCAACATGCAGCAGCCACGGCATGAGTGCCCAACATGCAGCAGCCACGGCATGAGTGCCCAACATGCACCAGCCACGGCATGAGTGCCCAACATGCACCAGCTACGGCATGAGTGCCCAACATGCAGCAGCCACGGCATGAGTGCCCAACATGCAGCAGCCACGGCATGAGTGCCCAACATGCAGCAGCCACGGCATGAGTGCCCAACATGCAGCAGCCACGGCATGAGTGCCCAACATGCAGCAGCCACGGCATGAGTGCCCAACATGCACCAGCTACGGCATGAGTGCCCAACATGCAGCAGCCACGGCATGAGTGCCCAACATGCAGCAGCCACGGCATGAGTGCCCAACATGCAGCAGCCACGGCATGAGTGCCCAACATGCAGCAGCCACGGCATGAGTGCCCAACATGCAGCAGCCACGGCATGAGTGCCCAACATGCACCAGCCACGGCATGAGTGCCCAACATGCACCAGCCACGGCATGAGTGCCCAACATGCACCAGCCACGGCATGAGTGCCCAACATGCAGCAGCCACGGCATGAGTGCCCAACATGCAGCAGCCACGGCATGAGTGCCCAACATGCAGCAGCCACGGCATGAGTGCCCTACATGCACCAGCCACGGCATGAGTGCCCAACATGCAGCAGCCACGGCATGAGTGCCCAACATGCAGCAGCCACGGCATGAGTGCCCAACATGCAGCAGCCACGGCATGAGTGCCCAACATGCACCAGCCACGGCATGAGTGCCCAACATGCAGCAGCCACGGCATGAGTGCCCAACATGCAGCAGCCACGGCATGAGTGCCCAACATGCAGCAGCCACGGCATGAGTGCCCAACATGCAGCAGCCACGGCATGAGTGCCCAACATGCAGCAGCCACGGCATGAGTGCCCAACATGCAGCAGCCACGGCATGAGTGCCCAACATGCAGCAGCCACGGCATGAGTGCCCAACATGCAGCAGCCACGGCATGAGTGCCCAACATGCAGCAGCCACGGCATGAGTGCCCAACATGCAGCAGCCACGGCATGAGTGCCCAACATGCAGCAGCCACGGCATGAGTGCCCAACATGCAGCAGCCACGGCATGAGTGCCCAACATGCACCAGCCACGGCATGAGTGCCCAACATGCAGCAGCCATGGCATGAGTGCCCAACATGCAGCAGCCACGGCATGAGTGCCCAACATGCAGCAGCCACGGCATGAGTGCCCAACATGCAGCAGCCACGGCATGAGTGCCCAACATGCAGCAGCCACGGCATGAGTGCCCAACATGCAGCAGCCACGGCATGAGTGCCCAACATGCAGCAGCCACGGCATGAGTGCCCAACATGCAGCAGCCACGGCATGAGTGCCCAACATGCAGCAGCCACGGCATGAGTGCCCAACATGCAGCAGCCACGGCATGAGTGCCCAACATGCAGCAGCCACGGCATGAGTGCCCAACATGCAGCAGCCACGGCATGAGTGCCCAACATGCACCAGCCACGGCATGAGTGCCCAACATGCAGCAGCCACGGCATGAGTGCCCAACATGCAGCAGCCACGGCATGAGTGCCCAACATGCAGCAGCCACGGCATGAGTGCCCAAAATGCAGCAGCCACGGCATGAGTGCCCAACATGCAGCAGCCACGGCTCGCCAAGTGAAGAGACAAACACACGCGTACCAGACGAGCAGCAGATTGCATTAAGTCCCGCAGACGAATACAGCCTGCGAATCTTTATGTCAACTTAACTACGAGGTGACTTTTGAGTCGACTCAAAAGTCACCTCGTTCTAGTGGCACACGATTAAGTCAAGCAGACGAATACATACAGCCTGTGAAATCTTTATTTCAACTTAACTATCGACTCAGCTAAAGAGAAGCCCTGCGAGGAGCTCCGTGTCTTGATTACGCAGCAAAAGCAGCAGCAGTGGCAGCAAAAGCAACAAAAGCAGCAAAAGCAGCAGCAGTGGCAGGATACCTTGAAGACGGGAGCCCACATGCTGGAGGTGTTGAAGGTCGCCACTAGGAGCCCTCCTATTCCCTTCCCTAGGTCACTCTCCGACGCTCCTGCACTTCCACCAGCAGCGCCAGCACCAAACACAGCAGCCCCACTGGTACCAGCGGCAGCAGCAGCAGCCGCGGCTGCAGCGGCTGCGGCGGCAGCAGCAGAGGAGTTGCGGTAGACAGGGAAGAGCTTGATCTCCACGTCCCGGGGCTGCCCCTCCGGTGGTGCTGCCAGCAGCCCCGGCGGACCCACTTGGGACACACTCCTCGCAGCTTCCCTAAACTCCGGAACTGCAAGGGAGAAGGGAAGGGGAGGGTAGAGTGGGAGCCGGTGAGGGCTGCAGCACTAGCAGCAGCAGCAGCAGCAGCAGTGGCGTTGCGGTGGACGGGGAAGAGCTTGATCGCCACTTCATGGGACTGCCCCTCCGGTGGTGCTGCCAGCAGCCCCGACGGACCCGCTTGGGACACGCTCCTCGCAGCTTCCCTCAACTCCGGAACTGCAAAGAAGGGATGTTTTGCCGGGGAAGGGGAGGGGAGGGGAGGGGGGTTGGGATGGACAACAGGAGGGGAGGACAGGAGGGAACGGGAGTTGGGAGGGCAAATAGGGATTGCAAGTTGCAATGGCGGACAGCAATAGAGACGCAAGGGGGAGGTGGGGAGAGGGTTTTGAAACGTCTCAAAAGGTGGAGAGCACAGGAGAGGCAAAGGGAAGGCAGGAGTGGGGAAAGGAGAAGGAGAAGGAAGGAGCAGGGGAACGTGAAGGAGAAGGAGAAGGAGAAAGAAAGTGGGGCATTCACAGACACGGCGGAAGATTGCGGTCAGGGAAATTTTCGCTTGGAAATTTTCGGTGGAAATTTTCGGGCAGTTTCTGAAAATTTTGGCGAAATTCTGTTAGGCCTTAAAAAAAAAGTCCAAAATTTCCTGGCGGCGAAATGCCAGATATATGCAGAGATCTGGTGCCTAAATGGCTGATCTGCCTAAATCTGGCAGCAAAATGCCCGTAAGATTTGCATCCATCGTTTTTTTCCCATTTATTCACGATTTTTTCTTTTATTTTATGTAAAAATTCGAACGAAAATTTGCACCAGATTTATATTTTTTTCTGACCGCAATTATCGGAAAAAATCGGGGGAAATTTGCGAAATTTTCGCCCAAATTTTGAAAAATTCGGCGAAATTTTGCACCCTGATAAACAGCGACACTAGCCAAATTGAGACGTCTCAAAGCCGAGCCGGTTATACACAAGGTGCAGGCAAGGGCGGAGTGGAGCGTTCACAGGGACTCACGCGAGAAAGTGCATGTCGAGCCCCAGAAAGGACTGGGCAGGTGTGTCAACAGCAGCGCGGTCAGTAAAGAGCAGCGGCGACTTTTGAGGCGCCTAAACCTTTTTTACTTCTGAGGCGCCTAAACTTTCTTTACTTTTGAGGCGCCTAAACTTTTTTGACTTTTGAGGGGCCTAAAAAAACATACCTTTGAGGCACTTCGAAAACAGGGACTCACGTGAGAGCATGTCGAGCCCCAGAAAGGACTGGGCAGGCGTGTCAACAGCGCGGTCAGTGAAGAGCAGCGGCGCGTAGAGAGGCTGCTGCGGCATGCAGGAGGCGTTGGGGGCGCTGAGAGGGGTATGGGATGCAATTGGAGGGGTATGGAGGGGTATGGAGGGGTATGGGATGGGAGGGATATGGGCGGTGGAGGAGAGGAGGGACGTGGAGGAAAGCAGGGGGGTAGAAACGGAGGGGCGGAGCAGCGTAGCGGTTGGTTGGGGAAGGCAGAAGCGTGTAGAGAGAGTGCTGTGGCATGCAGGAGGCGTTGGGGACGCTGAGAGGGCCACTGGGAAGTAGAGAAGGGGGAGTGGGAGGGGAGGCGAGCGGAAGACGGAAGCAACAGAGGGGCAATGGGAGCGGGAGGGGAGCAGAGGGAAGGGAGAGCAGGAGAGGGGAGCGAAGCAGAGGAATGGGAGAAACAGAGGAGCATGGCAGCAAAGTGGCATGGCGACGACAATGATTCCAAAAGTACGCACACAGGGTGTGTGGGTGCAGAGTGCGAAGGAGCACACAGGGTGTGTGGGTGCAGAGTGAGAAGGAGCACATAGGGTGTGTGGGTGCAGAGTGCGAAGGAGCACACAGGGTGTGTGGGTGCAGAGTGAGAAGGAGCACATAGGGTGTGTGGGTGCAGAGTGCGAAGGAGCACACAGGGTGTGTGGGTGCAGAGTGCGAAGGAGCACACAGGGTGTGTGGGTGCAGAGTGAGAAGGAGCACATAGGGTGTGTGGGTGCAGAGTGCGAAGGAGCACACAGGGTGTGTGGGTGCAGAGTGCGAAGGAGCACACAGGGTGTGTGGGTGCAGAGTGCGAAGGAGCACGCACTGTATACAATTGCTTAATGTACCCTCCTCCTGCTGCTGCTGCTGCTGCTGCTGCCTCCTTCTCATGGCTGCCTCAAACGCAGCTCGTTGCGAGGTGGTGACAAAGGGAGCGAAGCCCACGTTGGAGGCGAAGGGGCGCGAGAAGTGCGTCTGGTTGATGTAGTCGCGGAACGTGGGCTGTTGGGGGGGTGGGAGTGATACAGGGGGAGTGATACAGGGGGAGTGATACAGGGGGAGTGATACAGGGGGAGTGATACAGGGGGAGTGATACAGGGGGAGTGATACAGGGGGAGTGATACAGGGGGAGTGATACAGGGGGAGTGATACAGGGGGAGTGATACAGGGGGTGTGTGTGCATGTGTGTGTGTGTGTGTGTGTGTGTGTGTGTGTGTGTGTGTGTGTGTGTGTGTGGATTTGTGCACGTCACTTGTGCATGCGTGCATTGTGGGCGTGTGGGCATGCATGCGCGTGGTGCGTGCGTGTGGGCAGGCGTGTGAACAGCGTTCAAGATGAACGCTATGCAATGCAACACAGGCCATCTGCCAGCATGGCAGGAAGGCAGGAAGGGAGCATGGCAGCATGGCAGCATGGCAGCATGGCAGAATGTCAGCATGGCAGCATGGCAGCATGGCAGCATGGCAGCATGGCAGCATGGCAGCATGGCAGCATGGCAGCATGGCAGCATGGCAGCATGGCAGCATGGCAGCATGGCAGCATGGCAGCATGGCAGCATTTCAGTACCTCGTCGAGAGCAGCGTCTCCTTGCTTCCCAAAGTAAAAGACGGGTGCGATGGTTCTATTTTCGAGTCGACTCAAAACAGGAGAGCAAGGGAGCAAGGGAGCATGGTGAGTACCTCGTCGAGAGCAGCGTCTCCTTGCTTCCCAAAGTAGAACACAGTGACCAGGCTTGACAGCAGCTGAATCTGCTCCCCACCACAGTCAAGCACACGCGCGGCACACGCACGGCACACGCACGGCACACGCACAGCACACGCGCAGTGCAGTGGAATAGAGACAGAGGTGGGTGGGAAAGAAGAGGAGGAGATGCCAAGATAAGGACGCGAGTTAACAGGCGGATATAATGACCAAGATGGCACATGCATGCAGACACACACACCCAATCCAACCAACCCCACGCCCACACCCTCACCCTCATTCACACACACACACCTACCCACACACACCTAACCACACATCGACACCCACATGCAGAGCGCGTGCGCACTGACCTCTTGCGAGGCCGCTTGGAAAGTGATCTGCACCTGCGCCGCCCAGTCAATGCACTGATTCGCTATCGCCTCCTGCCAGGGGGCGTGGCGGATGGGGGGGCGGGCGGAGGGGGGTGGTCGGTTGGGGTTTGGGGAAGGGAGCGAGTGGGGGGATTGCTCGCATCGCTTGTGAGATTCTCGGGAGGTGATTTGCAGCTGAGCCGACCAGTCGATGCACTGGCTTGTTTGTCATCGCCTCCTGCCAGGGGGCGAGGTGGGATGGGGGGAGTAGGGAGGGCGGCGAGGGGGCGTCAAGGGGGCGGGAGGGAGGGAGAGGCCGTTTGAGGGAGGGGAAGGAAGCGAGGGCTTGAGGGAGGGGGAGGGGGAGCAGGGGGGCGGGAGGTACAAGGGGAGTTGGTGCGGTGCGAGGGGTGGAGCTGGTATTACTCGTGAGATGAGAACTCTCAGACGGAATCTGCGCTGAGCTGAGCGGTCCAGTTGATGCACTGGCTCGTTGAGGCCTCCTGCCAGCCAGGGGCGTGGCACAGGGGAGGGGAACAGGGCGAGCGACGGGTCGAGTCGAGGTGACGAGTGGGGCGAAGGGGCGTTGCGAATGGGCGTTGTATGGGGAAGAGGCGTGGTATGGGGAAGAGGCGTGGCGAGGGGAAGAGGCGTGGCGAGGGGAAGAGGCGTGGCGAGGGGAAGAGGCGTGGCGAGGGGAAGAGGCGTGGCGAGGGGAAGAGGCGTGGCGAGGGGAAGAGGCGTGGCGAGGGGAAGAGGCGTGGCGAGGGGAAGAGGCGTGGCGAGGGGAAGAGGCGTGGCGAGGGGAAGAGGCGTGGCGAGGGGAAGAGGCGTGGCGAGGGGAAGAGGCGTGGCGAGGGGAAGAGGCGTGGCGAGGGGACGAGGAGAGGGGATGTGGCGAGGGGGCGTGTGGATGGGGGGGGTGTGAGTGGGGGGCATGGCGAGGGGAGGCGGTGGGTGGGGGGGCGTGAGGTGGGGTGGGGGTGGTGTGAGCGGGGAGCACCAACGGTAAAACCTCCGCGGCGAATTCCTGAGCCGGCGCTTGGAACAGGACAGGTCAACGATTGAAAGAGTCGTCTTTAAAAGCCGTTTTTCCACATACTTCTTAGAGCAGGATGGTAATTTTTCTTTTCCCGGAAAGAGGTACCTTGGCGCTGTTCCGCTGCGCCGTATTCCCCCAAAATCCGTACGTGCTGTTCTGCTGCGCCACTTTCCCCCCAAACGCGGTACCTTTGCGCTGTTCCGCTGCGCCACTTTCCCCCCCAAGGCCGTACCTTTGCGCTGTTCCGCTGCGCCACTTTCCACCGCGCCGTACTTTTGCGCTGTTGCTCTGCGCAACTTTCCCCCCAAACGCCGAACCTTTGCGCTGTTCCGCTGCGCCACTCTCCCCCCAAACGCCGTACCTTTGCGCTGTTCCGCTGCGCCAGATTCCCCCACATGCCGTACCTTTGCGCTGTTGCTCTGCGCGACATAGCTCCCCCAGAACGCCAGCACCGCGATCCCCAGCCCCAGCGCCAACCAGCACATGCGCAAGGCGAGTTGCGCCCATCCCGGCGCAAGACCGAAGCACCGCACCGCGCGTACAGTCCACCGCGAAAATCCCTTCCGCGCATCCCCTTCCCCGTCTTCCTCCTCTTCCGCCACTACGCCGCTGCCGCTGCCGCCTCCGCCCCTGGCGCCTCCGCCACCGCCTGTCGCGGCAGCTGACGGCGCCCGCTGGACAGTGCTTCCGCGCTGCCGCGTCCCCCTTCCCCCTGCGCTGGGGAAGCACCCAGCGGAGGCCGCGGAGGCGGCGGCGGCGGCGGAAGAACCGTCGCGGCTTCTAGATTGAAAACTCGAGCGTTTTATTCGCGGGAAGCAACAGCAGGACACGTCAGCAATGTCAATAACCAGGTCATCATTGCGAATCGTCGCGTCGCCGCTAAACTCGACTGTGGGGAAAGACGCTTCGGAGGAATCTAGGTCGAAATGCATGAGCTTATCCGAAAACGCGCCATCATCTCCCCCTGGCTGACTCGACCCCGCCGCAGGTGCCGCGACTATCAATTGCCGTTGCTCCCCGTCCTTCTCATTCGGCTGTGAAAGATTTGAGTCGTTTCTAGGCAACATTGCTAACTCCCTCGTGTCACTCGGAATATCTCTTCTGCGAGGGTTTGCCATTTTTTACGGATTTCTGTCGCACAAACAGCTACAAGTACTCAAATCGCAGTGCCTAGTACTCGGATTGTACTACTCGGATACAAGTACTCGGATTTTTGCCACTACTTGCGGTGCCTAGTAACCGTTGCGGAACGGTATTGTCGGAACGCTGGTACGCGCGACGCAGCGTCGCGCACAGGCGTGCGGGAGGCAGGTTTGCGGAGTGCTCGGTTACGGAAAGCGGGTTTCCGGAACGCCGGGTTGTGGAATGGTCGTCGCGAAACTCCAGTAGTTAGCGGAACGCTCGGTGATTTGATTTGCCGGAAAATGGCACTGGCTGGCTGGCAACAGCTGGGTTGGAATGAAACGAAGGCGTGTAGGGAGGTCAGCAGAGGGCTAGGGCTACAAATTAGGGTTTGCTGCTTCTCTTGGAACTTCCTAACCCCATCCTACCTCCGTGTAGCTAATCTACAGTATAGAACCATAATGTAGGTGCGCCGCTGTTGCAATGGAGATGCAGGCGTTCATGACTCATAAGGCGTCGATGCTAAAAAAAAACGACGCTCTTTGCGGCTCGAACAGTGCAGTGCAGATGCTCTTACTCGAAAACTAGGACACAGCAAGCAGAGTGCAGCTAGCGCCTAAATCGTCGGTCGGGGAAGGAAAACAACTCCATACTGCAAACAACTGACTGATCGCCTGCATCCTGCGTGAGACAGACTGGACGACAGGCCTCTGGCACCAAACCAAAGCCAGCACGCGGCTTCTATGATGACGCATGGCGCCGTTTAGTCAGCTCGACGTGCTTCTAGAAGTGGGTGGCAAAGGCTGCTCGTTGGGCAGGGTAAGAAAGGACCACTCTTTTGTCTCTTTATGCTTTCCTCCCTGCTGCCCAGAGATATTCTCCGTGGGGCACCTACAGTGTGATGTGTACAGTGCGGATGTGTTTCATTCAGCTCCGCCACCCGGGCAGGGCTCTCGGTATCAGGGTAAACACTCTGAAACTCAGGTACATTCCGTATGTTTTGTCGGCTAACCCTGATTCATCAGAATCGTTCTAGAAATCATCCGGACCATTTCCGGATGATTTGTCTGAGCGTTCTGGAACTTAATAAAAAATTATTATCAAGTACAATTCATTAGTATTGTTTCGAAAACAATCCTAGATTTTAGCTCAGAACTATTTCTTGTGTGGGATGTCGAGTGCAAAGATGCCCAGAAGTGCTGTCAGACAGTATGTAAGTTTCAGGTTTGTTGGTCCTTGCCCATCCAACTAAGACGTTTTAGAGCCTCTTGCGCCTAGGGATGAACTGCTCTTTTGCATTTTCGGTTTTTTTTTTTTAACATACGGACGCGGAAGGGAAACTTTTGAGGGAGTGCTGATTCTTCAGGGTCTTTTCTCAGGCGAACCCGGAGCCTTCCGTGCCTTCAAAAACGAAAGTTTTGCCTGCACCCGGGGCTATTCGACAAGCACTTTTGATTTGACGGTGTGGTTGAACACTATTTCACCTGCACTTTCGTTCTCGGCCTTCGCACAAGCGGAAGCACTGGCTACAGTGTTTGGAAATAGCGGGCTGGTGCGATGCGTCAAAAAAGCGTTAACGCTGAATAACCGTCCTAACCGTTTTGAAAACAACAGTACCATTTTATAAAGTTTTAAACCTTGACTGACCGCCTTGGGTCGAATTGTCACTATAACGCTTTGCGGTTACACTAAGCGTCTTGGTTAGTATGACATATGCTAGTCTATCGAGAATGTGGGTGTACACGGTACATTTTGTAATTTTCACACTATTTTGTGCCTTGTACTGTACATTTTCCGGTCTGGCATTCTCAGCGCCCCCTCAAACCCATCCGTGTACAGTAGACCGATTTGCACCTGAGGTCGGCCCAAACCGGAAAGCAGGCTCGTTGCGGTCACGTCACCAAGATACTGTACACTCGGCTGGTAGGGGGCAGGGCATGTGTGGTATACTGTAGTAAGACACTGGTACAGCGCATCTGGATCCTTGACAGGGCGTGCTACAATGGTGTCTTTTAGCAAGGAAAAACCCGTACACACGATGTCCGTTTGACTAACCCAAGGTTGCCTTGTGAAGGGGGCGCTTAAGTGATTCATGCATTTCGTGGAGGTTTCGTCAATTCGCGTCGGGCAAAAAGGGCTTATAGCAAAATTTTGTAACTCACCGTTGACTGTTTGACTTCGGTCTCTTCTGTTTCTGTGGTTCGTATTGGTTGACGTGCTTGTAACGTGGGTGCAACTGCCCGGGAAAAAACCTTCGTGTGCAAGGTTTCTGGAACGTGCGAGGCAATTTCGCGTGCAGGGGTTGGGCATCTTGTGTACTGAACACCACTGGCCAGGCGTCGGCCGTTGCGAATTGGCTCAAGCGTCTCTTGGAGCTCCTCCAACAAAAGATCCCGTGACACCCTCGCATGGGATCACGCCTCTTATCTGAGAATGCCCATCCAAACCAATTGCTTCTTCTTTCGTTTTGTACAGCATACAGAAAGCACCGCATTGACTGAAGGAGATGCAGTCGTTACTGAATCTTTCTCGTTGACTCGGGGAGCTCGGAAAATGGCAGGATCTTTTCATAATGAGACAAAAAGGAGCTGTCAACCACACCAAGCTACAATACACCTGGTACCCTTTATCTTAATCCAAGATAGATTTTGCGCTTGAAATGTGCGTTGATTAACTTGGGCATAACTAGGACTATATACGGTGTTGCCAGCGCCACAATAGGGCCTTCAATCAGTAGTAAACAAAAATCATTTACCATACTGACAATACGTAATCCTCTCACAAAAAATTGATTGAAATTCGGATTGGTAATGATAATGTTGGGCTGAGAAAAAGTCCTTAGCATCTTTGCAGGAGTAAAATCGAGGTAGGACAATTGTAATAGCGGAAGCGTTTAATGAAGAAGTTGTGAACCACCTTGCGCTAGTATGTGAGGGCAAAGTAAGTTGATTAAAGCAAAGAGATACAAGCATTTATATATGAGTACAAGGAATATGAAAGGATACGGTTATAACTGCTTTACTGTTGCTGTTGCGGTTCGATACGGTCACGACTCGGGCAACTGCTCTGTAGCGAGTCAGTTGTGTGTCCTTACTGTCGCGCTGTACTTGTTAGGTCAAAGGTCGCTGACCTTTGACTTTCGCGTAACCTCCAGCAACCTCTTTCAACCTCCGAGGGTTGACTCGCGTGTGCCTCAATATAGTTCGCTTCGCTTCTGGTGCGATGTTTCGACACGACAGAGGCGCTTAAGATTTACTGTTTCCAACACTCCCCTTCGCTTCTGGAGTGTCGCAGCTGATGACGTGGCTTTGTCCAGTCAGCAGCATGCAATACTCAAACTTCTGCTTCCCGAGCTTCTTGGTCAAATAGTCGGCTGCCATCTCGGACGTGGGACAGTATGACAGCACGAGTTTTCCCTTCTCGATCTCGTCCTTTACGAAGAAATAGCGTAGGGCGATGTGTTTCGTCCTTTTTGCGAAGCCGCTTTTGTTGGCGATGCGAATTGCCGACTGGTTGTCGCAGAACAGGGTGAAGTTGGGTAACTCGGCTAATTTCGCTTCTTCCAGCAGCTCGCGAAGGTAAAGTCCTTCTTTGGTGGCTGAGCAGAGTGCAATGTATTCTGCTTCAGCTGATGAGAGTGCGATTAACTCCTGCTTGCTCGACTGCCAGGAGATAGGACCGATAGGTTCAAGGCGATAGATGTAGCCAGTACGCGAGCGTCTGTTGTCTGAGTCGCCAGCATGATCTGCGTCGACATAGCCGATTAATTTAGTCGGTGTAGTTGCGTTCCTATGGTAGGTTAGCCCGATCGTCGGGGTGCTGACGAGGTAGTGAAGAGCGCGGTCGAGCTCTGCTAGGTGCTCTGCTTCGGGTCTTTTGAGGTAGGTGGCGAGTTGGCTTGCGGAGTAGGATAGGTCTGGGCGACAGGTGACGGCTGCGAAGAGAAGACATCCCAGCTTTCTCTGGTAGTCGCGAATGCCGATAGGCTTAAGTAGAGCGGATTCACCCTTGTTGTTCCCTGTCGTGTAGCGATATGGTGTGGAGATGGCGGTTGGTGCAAGAGCGAAACGCTTGGCGATGGTGTCGGCGTATTTTGCGGCGCTGAGGTAGATCGCGTCGTCTTCTTCTCGGATGTTGAGCCAAGGTACTGTGTGACGGTAGATGAAACCGTAAGCATGAGATCTTGCTGCAGCTCCCCTTCGAACCAGGTGGTGATGCCGTCGGACGAGCCGATGTAGAGGAGGTCGTCTACATAGACGATTAGTAGAATGTAGTCGGTGTTCTTTGTAAGTCGGTACATGCCCTGATCGTGCGGCAGTTGTTTGAAGCCGATGCGGATGAGGCGAGCGTGCAGGTACTGTTGCCACAGTCGCGGAGCCTGTTTGATGCCGTAGAGCGATTTGAGCAGCTGGCAGACGTGTGTGGAGTCCGTGCTGGAGCCGTGTGGTAGTTCCACAAAGATCTCTGCGTCGACAGATGCGTAGAGAAATGCATTTGCAACGTCGATTTGTCTTAGCTTCTTCTTCTTCATGGCGGCGATTGCGAGGAGAATTCGCAGTGAGGTGTGTCGACTGACAGGTGCGAATGTTTCGGTGAAGTCGCGTCCGTGCTCTTGGTCGAAGCCGCGCACGACCCATCGTGCTTTGAACTTCTCGATGGTGCCGTCTGCTTTCGTTTTCACGCGGAAGACCCATTTTCCGGTAAGGATGGTTTTGTTTCGTGCTACGCCGATGGGAACGACTTTCCACGTGTTGCGCTCTTCTAATGCTTTCAGCTCCCTGTCCATGGCTTCGCGCCATTTTTCCCTGTGCTCCCCCCCCAGAGCCTGTTGAACCGTCGCAGGCTCTTTAGGAATGGCGGTGCCGTGGACTGCGGTGACGAGCCCAAGTATCTGGAGTCCACTCTGTGTGTAGCGGGGGAGTGTGGTGTCCTCGGGATAAGCTGCTTCGTCACAGTCTTCTGGATCCGGTAAGAAATTCGGTCCTATGCGTTCTGCTTCGTCGGTGTTGACCCGTGCAGGTGTAACGTAACCAGTGTCGGCGAAATCGAAAAAAACGTCGGCGTTGATGCTTTCGCGAGGGTTTTCGTCATCCATGGGGATATCGACGGAGCAGTACGGGAGAGGTCCGGCTTCTTCCGAGGCTCCTTCCACGTTCTGCTCGTCCAGGTCAGCTTCGTCGGCTGCCGAAGCGAAGGCTCTGTCTCCACGGAATCCACTGGTGAGGTCTCGCTGTTCTGCCAAGTTGGCAAGGTAGGAGTCGAGGGTGAGTCGCTCGTAGAAGATGACGTCGCGTGCTGGTACTGTTTCTTTTGAGTGGACGTCGAAAATTTTCCACGCGTTGTAGTTCTTTTCGATGCCCAGGTGTAGTCCCCATTGTGCTCGTTGGGAGAATCGGCCGGCTCGTGCAGTTGGGGGTCGGTACTGTACCATGCACCCAAAAACTCGTAACATTTTTGTGCTGCCCAGTTTTCCTGTCCACAACAGGTGCGGTGATGCGTTGTTCGGGAGTGACGACGAAGACAGCAAGTTGTGCAGCATGACAGCGTGGTCCATCGCCTCAGGCCACTGGTGGGTGGGTAGCCGCATGCCACGTAGCAGCTTGCGCATGGTGTTCTGCAGAGTCCTGTTCATCCTTTCTGCTACACCCTGCTGTTGATGAGCGTAGGGGAGGGAGATGAGTTTCTTGATTCCTCTTTCCGCCAAGTACTGCTTGAACCTTTGTGAGGTGTATTCTCCTCCCCCGTGTGACTGAAAGCTTTTCAGCTTAGCTCTCGATTCTCGTTCCGCAACTGGAAGCCAGGCGACAAAGGCTTCGAAAGCCATGTCGCGGCTTGGAAGGTTGAGATGCCAGACGTATCGAGTGGCGGCGTCGATGAAGGTGATGGTGTAATTGTAGGCTCCTTGCCCTGTTGCGCGATTGTACAGGATGTCGCTGTATACCTTCTCAAGTGGTGTGTATGCAGGTGCGCTTGGGTTGTGGTGAGGTACGAACGGCTGATGCGGTAAGTCGGCTTCGGGGCAGGTGAAGCATGTTCCTCTGACTCGTTGAAGTTCTCTCCCGTCGTGCAGTAGTAGGGAGTCTTTGTCGAGTACTCCTGCTCTTATCGTGTTGTTTAACGTTGTGTTGCTTGGGTGTCCCATCCGTGCGTGCCAGATGTCTTCGCTGGCGCGGTGCCCGGGTGAGCGTCTATACATGTCTGAGTTTGAGTAGAAGCCGGCGGTGATATTGGCACTTCGGTGGACTTCTCGTGGTGCCGGGTTTAACTGCTGTGCGGGTGTCGGTGGCGTGTTATTGATGAAGATTGGTGCCGTTGAAGGACCGACGCTTGGTGTCGATGTTGCTGCTGCTGCTGTCGTCCTTTTTTCTGTTGCTACCGTTGTTGTCTCTGCCACTGCCGATGTTGTTGTCTCTACGGCTGCCGACGTTGTCTCTGCTGCTGCCGATGTTGTCTCTGCTGCTGCCGATTGTTGAATCGTTGCTAATGCTCTTGTTCGTTCTGCCTCAGGTATCGTGTGAGAGTGCCAGAAACCACCGGGGCTGAAGTCTGGATCAAGGTCCGGTGGATGTGTCCAAGGAGCAAAGCTGACGATGCCGTCGCTGTCGGCGGTGCCAAGATCTGGAACGAAATCGAGAACGAAGACGTTGTTTTTCAGGACTGCTTTTCCGATGTAGAGACCGCCCTTCCCGTGGTACAGCTTGAACTCTTGAGCGGTGCTGTCTGCTTCAAGGTGGATGCCTTTCGCCATCAGCTGGCTGACGCTGAGTAAGTTGTAGCCGAGTCCTTCTGCTATTAAGACCTTCGTCATTTGCAGTATGACGTTTGTCTCCCGTGACTGAAGTTGAACTACGCCTTGCCGTCGTGTGTGCAGGTTCTGGTTGTTGGCGACGGTGATGACTACTTCACGTAGGAGTTGGTATTCACGTTGTACGAAGCGTCCTGAAGAACACATGTGCTGTCCGCAGCAATTTTCCAAGAACCATGTGTCCTTCCCGGATGGCTCACTCTGGGCGATGGCGGCGTATGTCGGGTTCGGCTGCAGTGACTCGCGGCGGGGCGTGCTGTTGTCGAGCTGTTCTTCCGGTGAGTAATGTGGTGGTGATTCAGTGACGCAGGAGTCGGTCAATCTTGCCATGCAACTGACGATGTTCCTTGCTCCTTGTGCAGGTTGTCCCGTTGAGGTCGTTGAAGCTTGAATTTGAGTCGTGGGATTCGCTTGCGTTGAGGCGACTTGGTTGCTTGAGGGTCGAAGTTGTCGCTGTGGAAGCGTCGACTATTGTCGATTCGGGCAGTGCGTATGTGGGTGCCCTGACGTCTTGCAGATGTGGCAGAACGGAGGTACGATTTTTGGTTGTTGTCGGTTGCTGTTGTTGTTGTACCGTCGCTGAGTGTGAAACGCGAATTCCGGTACTGATGTCTTTCTCTTGTGTCGTTCTTCTTGTAGGTCCATGTCTTGCTGCTCGGAGTGAATTTTGGCGCAGAGCGCTGCTTCGGAGATTCTTCCGTGGGCTCGGAGGATGGCCTTTGTTGCGCGCCATTGAGGACCGAGGCCGCCGATGATGACTGTCACGAAGGCGTCTTCAGAGATTGACCCTCCGCATCGAAGAAGCTTGTCGCGCAGTTCGCGACATCGGCTGATATATGCCATTCCTTTCTCGCCTGGTTTCATTTCGACCGTTGTCAATTGCGCCATTAACCGACTTTGGTTGACGCTGTCTGTTGCTTGATACAGGTCCTTCAGGTGCTTGTACGCGAGTTCCGCGGAGTTGCCGAATCCCCGGTAAGACCGTATGTTCTGCTGCTGAGTTGGGGTGATGTTTCTCAGTAGGATCGTATACGCCATCATCGACTGATATGTGTACTGCTGCTTCTCATACTGTGTGCCGTTTGTTGGGTATGGCACAGACCCGTCGAAGAAGCCAAGTATCTGTGCGCCTTCCATCATGAGTTCGAACTCGAACGACCAGGTAAAGAAGTCTTTTCCGTCGAAGGGCCTTGACGTCTGCAGCTTCAAGACGTGTGCGAATTGCGACTGAACTTGCAGTGCATCCAGTGGTTTTTCTTGTCCAGGTGGAGCTTGCGGGTGCGGCATGAAGCTAATGGACCCGCGTTCATACGGAGCAAAGGTAGGTTGTTGCTGGTTTCCGCGCGCATATGATGAGCCGTCGAGACTCATTGGAGTCACGTTGTTGTTGTTGCTGTTGTTTGACTGCGCAGGTGCCGACTGCTGGTGTTGCTCGTAAAACGACATGAAGGAGAAAAACTTCTCCATCATACTCTGGTCGAAGCTGGCAGGCTGGCTGGCTGAAGGCGCTGCTGGTCCCGTTGCGGTTCCTTCCTCTGTTTGTAGTCCAGAGGCAGGAGGTGGGGTAGGAGTAGTCCCGGGAGAACCATTAGAGGAACTCCTTTCCTTGTATGTTGCCATGTTGTCTGTTGATGACTTGATAGTAGTCGAATTTCCCCTGATAGCTCTCATACCATGTTGGGCTGAGAAAAAGCCCTTAGGATCTTTGCAGGGGTAAATTCGGGGTAGGACAATTGTAATAGCGGAAGCGTTTAATGAAGAAGTTGTGAACCACCTTGCGCTAGTATGTGAGGGCAAAGTAAGTTGATTAAAGCAAAGAGATACAAGCATTTATATATGAGTACAAGGAATATGAAAGGATACGGTTATAACTGCTTTACTGTTGCTGTTGCGGTTCGATACGGTCACGACTCGGGCAACTGCTCTGTAGCGAGTCAGTTGTGTGTCCTTACTGTCGCGCTGTACTTGTTAGGTCAAAGGTCGCTGACCTTTGACTTTCGCGTAACCTCCAGCAACCTCTTTCAACCTCCGAGGGTTGACTCGCGTGTGCCTCAATATAGTTCGCTTCGCTTCTGGTGCGATGTTTCGACACGACAGAGGCGCTTAAGATTTACTGTTTCCAACAGATAAAACATATCGACCTTTTCTCGACTTGCAAGTTCATCTTCATGCTCTTACTTTGACTGTCTTGCAACCCAACCTAGCTCAAACCACCTTGCCAATTGCCAATCTGCACGTTTGCAGGTTGCTAGATGCAATCTGATATCTATTTTTCTTCGGCCTCTAAGTTAGTATTTTAGAATTGTCTAAGGTGGGCATAATCATAAGCATTACGAAATCAGACTACGATAACATGTTACGATAGGTCGATAGAGAGAGAGAGAGAGAGAGAGAGAGAGAGAGAGAGAGAGAGAGAGAGAGAGAGAGAGAGAGAGAGAGAGAGAGAGAGAGAGAGAGAGAGAGAGAGAGAGAGAGAGAGAGAGAGAGAGAGAGAGAGAGAGAGAGAGAGAGAGAGAGAGAGAGAGAGAGAGAGAGAGAGAGAGAGAGAGAGAGAGAGAGAGAGAGAGAGGGAGAGATGATCGAGAGAGCGCTCGATCTAGCTCGAGAGATACTCTCTCTCTCTCGAGAGAGCTCTAGATCGCTCTCTCTCTCTCTCTCTCTCTCTCTCGCTCTCTCTCTCTCTCTCTCTCTCTCTCTCGCTCTCTCTCTCTCTCTCTCTCTCTCTCTCGCTCTCTCTCTCTCTCTCTCTCTCTCTCTCTCTCTCTTTCTTTTCTCTCTCCCTCTTCTTTTCTGTCTTAGTGCTCTTCTTAGGCTAGGAGCTCTCCGAAATTTGTTGTTGAATGCACTTCACACAAAGTGATTCACAATGTTCACTATTATCCATGCAATACAAAGCAACTAGTTTTATAGCATGCAATCAACCGCGTTCGTAACATCGCATCGCTACACTTCGCGAATGTTCGAGGAACATTCCGAAGGGGTGAAATTCGACCCTCGAATTTCACCGATCCGAATTCTCCTTGGGTCTCGAATGTTCCTGGTGCTGCCATGTGGCACCGAATCGATGAGTCTTCCGAAGTCAATCCTTCAACCCCACGCAAACCTGCAACTCACTCGAAAGTGAGCACTAGAAGTAACACGTTCGGTGGGTTGGGGGCATACAACCACCCCACCACCACTTGTTTCAACCACACTCAACCTCCAACACTCCCCCTTGCACCCAACCCACTAGGCGTGCAATCCATCATGCTCGTAGCACGTAGGGGATGGATCTTTAGGGGGTGGTTCCATGAGAGATTCCGCGTGTTCGTCATCACCCTTTGTCGCGAAGCAAAATGCCGCGCCCTCCTTATCCGTCTCCCCAACGGCTACTGTAGCGTAGTCTTTGTACTTGGGGGTGAGGACGAACCTCGCGACGCTCGCGAGCCAAGGCTAATGGTAGGGAGGAAGGTGTGGAGGTAGTTGCCGTCTCGGTTGGTGACACCTCCACGACATCATCAACGCTCTCCTTGTTGTTCTCTCCCCCTCCATCTTCGGCTTCCTTCTCCACTTGAGGTGGAACCTCACTTTCTTCAACCTCCTCTCGCGCCGGAAGGATGAAGGTGACTTGTTGAGATGGTTTCTCCTTCGTCGGGAACTTGTCTTCGTCAAAGACCACATCCCGAGATGTGACAACGCGCCTTTCACCCAAGTCCCGCACTCGCCACGTACGCTCGTTCGCCACAATTCCCAAGTAGATTGCCGCACGAGCCTTCGGTTGCAACTTGTGGCGAAGGGGATCCGGTAAATGGTAGCAGCGAAGGCACCCAAAGGTGCGTAGGCGGGATAGGTTCGGCTTCGTTCCGGTCCATGCTTCGAACGGAGTCGTTCCCGGTAGCACCTTGGTCGGCAAACGGTTGCGAATCCACGCCGCTAGCGCACTCGCTTCTTCCCACCACTCGTTCCCAGGCTTGGAGTGTTGAAGTAGTGAACGAACGGCTTCCACCAACGTGCGATTAAGCCGCTCCGCCGCTCCATTTTGTTGGGGTGTGTAGGGCGTTGTAATGTCGTGCTTAATGCCCTTGATCCGCTTCTTGTCGTCGTCGCAAACTTCGTGCTCCCACTCTTGAATCGCCTTAGCCGCATCACTCTTAGCCTTCAAGAGTCGGGTCCAACACATCCGCGTCGCGTCGTCGAGCATCACCAAGAGAACCCGCGCTCCTCCCTTTGAGGCATGCCGCATCGGTCCACACACGTCCATGTGAACGAGCGCAAGCGGGTCCTTAGCGAGAGGTGAGGTACGGCTACCAAATGGCTTGCGAGCCATTTTTCCTTCGACACACGCCGCGCACACGCCCTTCTCGTCGTCGCCGGTGATCACGTCGACTCCTCTCGCGAGTCCTTTGTTGAGCTCCTTGACCGACTCGTAGTTAGCGTGCGCAAGCCAATTATGCCACGCCTTGAGAGTTGGCTTGGACCCTTGCGCCACGTTGGATGAAGCCGCTCTTGGGTGCGTCTTGAGTTGGTAGAGTTCTCCGTTGAGAACGCCTTGTGCGAATTGCTTCCCCTTCCAAAAGAGGTTCATGTTCGCACCGTCGATGGTGGCGATCACGCCTTTCTTCGCAAGTTGCGGGACGGATAGAAGGTTCACCTTCACCCCCGGGACGTGAAGCACGTTTGTGACGTCTACCGGTCCGCTATCGACGATGAGGCGTGTACTCCCAACTCCAACCACCGGTAGCGATTCATTGTTTACGAACACGATGCTCATGACGTCTCCCGGAGCGCCAATGTTGTTGAGGAGCGACGCCGAGTGCGTCATGTGTTGCGTTGCACCGATATAGAGAAACCACACGTCATTTGGAGTTTTGTTCCCATTGCCGGCCACTAACACGAGCGACTCCTTTGAATCATCGGCCTCGCCGGATGCCGTGTGCACGTTGCCCTCTTCGTCCCGCGCCTTCGATGGAGTCCAATCGCTAGGGCGCTTCCGACACCAAAAGTGTCCCGCTTTGCCGCAATAGTGGCACTTGCTCGCGCCGTTTGATGTGTTCCCCTTGCCGCGATCGCTTCCACCGTACGACTTCTTCGTCGCACCCTTGCTCCACTTGGACTTTCCTCCGGAACTCCCTCCGGAGAACATGGCGGTCTCCACGCTCTCATTAGCGAATTGTCGGCGACGCGATTCCTCATGGAGAAGCCGACCGACCACCGTTTCCTTTGTCCAAGTGTCTTGCACGCTATCGAGTGTCGTTATCACCGTCGACCACTCTTCCGGAAGGCCGCAAAGCAAGGTCAAAATCCAATCCTCCTCCGTGACCGTTCCACCGAGGTCTACGAACGTTTCCCCGAGTTCCTCCACACGAGTCGCATACTCGTGCATCGATTCGCCCGCGTGCAACTTCACCGTGTAGAACGCATTCCGGGCTAGGATCTTGCCGTGGAGAGTCTTGTTCACGTGAGTCATCTCGAGCCGCTTCCACGCTTCATGCGCCGACGCTTCGAGCTTGATGCACGTGCGCACCGAGCTCACGAGGTTGATGCCGATCCGCGAGATTAGCGGAGCGAACGCTTTTTGGTCCTTCTTCTTCCATGTTGCGATGTCGCTCTCGTTACTCGTCGGCTTTTTCTCCGTTCCATCAAAGAGCCCTCAAAGTCCCCGCTCCATCATGAGCACTTGGAACTTAAACTTCCACGCGGAGTAGTTTTGTCCCGTGAAAATCGGTACCGCCGACGTGTCGTACATCGTCGCGGCTGCCCAGGGTTTGCTGGAATTTACAACGACACCATCCAAAGAAGTGCGGGAGGCCACACTTGACGTCACCATGATAGCTACTCGTCGCGCGCGTAGACTCCTCCGACCAGCTCTGATACCACTGTTGTAGAGGCGTGTCCTCTAGTTGGCAGGAACTTGGAATTTTTCTCAGCAGTAGAGCACTCTGCTAGCTTTCCAACGAGCCGTAGATCACCTCGATTGCCTTAGTATCGAGTGAGAAATAGGCGTTTATGTGCTAGGTAGTGCTCTTGGAACGTAGGCTAGGAGCTCTCTGGAATTTGTTGTTGAATGCATTTCACACAAAGTGATTCACAATGTTCACTATTATCCATGCAATACAAAGCAACTAGTTTTATAGCATGCAATCAACATCGAACCGCGTTCGTAACATCGCATCGCTACACTTCGCGAATGTTCGAGTAACATTTCGAAGGGGTGAAATTCGACCCTCGAATTTCACCGATCCGAATTCTTCTTAGGTCTCGAATGTTCCTGGTGCTGCCATGTGGCACCGAATCGATGGGTCTTCCGAAGTCAATTTAGCATGACCACCAAGAGTGCTGCATTTGGGTCTAACCGTATTTCATCGAGTGTCCATATGGCCTCATCCGATTGTTTTACATGTCTATCTTGGAACCAACCCTTTTTCCCCATATTTAATCTTACTATCCATTTACCTTTCCACATTCCTCACCACCAACCCCCCCTTAAACTTCCACATTGTTACAATCCTAAGCAGGTCTTAGCCAAGGATCGGCTCAGGGTTGTTTGCAGGTGATGTTGCAGCGGAAGTTTTATTTGACCTCAGGTCAGAGTGAATGTAAAATGACTGAGATGATAATAACATGCATACAACGAGTTTATATAGGAAACATAGAGGAAGACGAAACGTCCTAGCTAGCCATGTACTCTAAGGGGTACATTCCCTTATTGCAGCGAAATTCAAACCGTGCGGCGCGGGAACCAGTTTCAAACATGTTCCTGCTCTTTTCACTTCAAATGATTTTGCCTACACCAGTCTTGACCTCACAGTTGCTAGTGTCGCTTCCATTCTTCTTACTCCTCATCGTTGTACTCGTTAGAGGTGGCCCCTGTAGCGTGCAGGAATGCCTTCTCATAAAAGTTCATATCTCAACTCCCCCCTTCATTCCTGGGCGTGCTGAGGGCTGACTCGCATGAACAATTCTGTGAGGTTGAAACTGTGCTGGTACTGCTGCCTGGCAGTCGCTTGTGTCAAACATTATATATGTTGGGTTTGTTAGGCTACAGTGGGTTAGCCTATATGGGGTACACAATTCTAGGGTTTGCTATTTGTACTGATCTCTCTGTTAGTTCAATCATTCCAGTCTCGTAATCTTGACATGGTTTCAGAGCAGGTCCTTCCCTAGGACCGTTCTTAAGGGCCCACCTACCTACCTACCTACCTACATACCTATCAAGCGCCCCTAGTGCGCCTCCTATTGCGCCCCTAGTGCGCCATCTTTTTTTTACCGCGCGCGATCTGCTAGCCGCCCGCGCGCGGCCTATTTCGTGCGCGCGACCAGCCAGCAGCCCGTGCGCAGCCATTTTTCACGTGTGCCTAGCTAGCCGCCAGCGCGCGTGGTTCTTTTTTTTTCTTCGCGCGCGGCCCGTCGCGCTGCCCGCGCGCCTTGTGTGCTGCGCTCGACCCCCCGCGCCTTCGTCGCCGCGGTCGGGCCTGCAGCAACAGCCGCGGCAGAGACTGCAGTCGCGGCCGTCGCAACTGCTGCAGCAGCCGCCGCCGCCTCTCCTGCCGCGGCCGCCGCTGCATCTACAGCAGCTGCAGCCGCCGCATCTACTGCAGCAGCCGCCGCTGCAGCTACAGCAGCAGCAGCCGGCGCGTCTTCTGCAGCAGCCGCCGCTGCATCTACAGCAGCAGCAGCCGCCGCATCTTCTGCAGCAGCCGCCGCTGCATCTACAGCAGCAGCAGCCGCCGCATCTTCTGCAGCAGCCGCCGCTGCATCTACAGCAGCAGCAGCTGCCGCATCATCTACAGCAGCGGCCGCCGCCGCATCTACGGCAGCAGCAGCCGCCGCAATCTACAGCAGCGGCCGCCGCCGCATCTACGGCAGCAGCAGCCGCCGCAATCTACAGCAGCGGCCGCCGCAGCTACAGCAGCATCAGCCGCCGCTGCCTCTGCAGCAGCAGCCGCCGCCGACCCAGCAGCAGCAGCCGCCGCCGATCCTGCAGCAGCCGCAACCGCCGAGTCTACTCCATCGGCCGCCGCCGGCCCTGCAGTCCCTACTCTAGCCGAACCTGCAGCAACTGCCGCCGCTGTCGCGACTGCCCCGGCCCTGCCTTGCCCTGCTGCTACTGTCACTGCCACGTTTATTACTTACTTTTCCTCCTCCTGCTACCATGGCTACTGCTCCTGTTCTAGCCTTCGACGCTGAGGGCCGCCCAGTGAAATTTGACACCTGGCTCGATGATCTGCACCTTTTCCTACAGCTCACTGCCAAGGAAGACATTTCACTGTACGACCACGCCCTAGGCCATGCTACTGCCCCTGACTCCTCTGCTGCTAGCACACTGCGCTCCCAGTGGCAGACCCGCGACGCACACGCTCGCTTTGCTATCCGCAACTCCCTGCCGCTAGATGAGCGCGAGCACTTCGGCCAGTGCAAGACTGCTAAGGAACTGTACACAGCCGTAGTTGCTCGCTACTCCTCGCCTGCGTCTGCCACCCTAGGCCGCCTCTCCCTGCCCTACCTGTTCCCCGACCTGGCCTCCTTTCACACTGTCGCTGATCTCATCACCCACCTCAAGACTAGTGAGGCCCGTTTTCGCGCTGCTATGCCTGCCGAGTTCCTTGCTAGCAACCCCCCCCCGCTCTGGCTCACCCTCTACCACATCGTCACCCGCCTCCCTGACTCTCTGCGCACAGTCAGGGACTCCTTTCTAGCTCGCTCCCCTACTGAACTCACCATTGCCCTCCTCGAGAAGGACCTACTTGCAGCTGAGGCGAGCATCGTCGCCGTAGGTGCCTCTCGTGGCGAGCCCCGCACCCCCTTCTTCGAGGGGTGTTCCCCTTCCCCCCTTCTCCCCTCTGTCGCCACTGCTGCTGCTGTCGACCTCCTTGGTGCTGAGAAGGTCGGGGCTGCGTCTGCTTCGAGCGGGCGCCGCAAGAGCAGGGGGGGCAAGGGTGGGGGTGGAGGCGGGGGAGGCGGGGGTGGAGACAGTGGAGGTGGCGGTGGGTCTGGAGAGGCTAGTGGCGGCAGTGGGGGTGGTGACAGCGGCGGCGGGGGTGGTGGCAGAGGCGGAGGTGGCAGCGGCGGCGGTGGCGGTCGTGGCCGTGGCAGGGGTGGAGGTGGCCGAGGCGGTGGCGGTGGCGGTGGCGGTGGTGGCCGTGGAGACGCTGGAGGTGGCCAGAGTCAGCAGCACGCCCCGACCCTCCAGGCCGCCCGTGAGTGGTACGCGCAGCGTGGGTACACTTGCACGTACGTCATCCGCACTGGTGACCGCACTGGCCAGCCATGTGGGAGGCCGCACCCCACGCAGCGCTGCTTCCAGCGCCTGACTGACGCGTGGCGCATCCAGTTTCCTGGGTCTACTGAGCTCCCCCGCTGGCCTGAGCTGGAAAAGAAGGGTGTTGATATCTGGGCTTTAGACTTTGATGCTATTCTCACTGCTATGTATGCGATGTCTATTAGTGGAGAGGGTGCCCAGTACTTGCGTGTTCCGCCCGACCCGGGCATTCAGGCCAGCCCAGCTGCTGCTCTAGGTGCTAGTGTGTCTGCTCCCACAGGTCCTGCTGCAGCAGCTGCCCTAGGTGCTCGTGCGTCTGTCCCCCCTGGTACTGAGTCGACTGCAGCACTGCACACCTTCACACTGGACTCAGGTGCTTCTCGCTCTTTCTTTCGTGACCGCACTGTCCTTGAGCCACTAGCTCGGCCGGTTGCTGTCTCTCTTGCTGACCCCTCTGGGGGTCCGGTCATTGCGACCTCCTCCACTACACTTCCGTGTCCAGCGGTTCCGTCCGGCACGCTCTCAGGTCTCTACCTCCCCTCGTTCTCTACGAACTTGGTGGCAGGTTGTGCGCTGCAGGACGGGGGTGTTCACCAGTTCACCCCTGCCTATGAGCGTGTGACACACTGCACGTGTGCTCGGACGGGCCGCCACCTGGCTACTTTCACTCGAGAGCCGGGGTCGGACCTGTACACACTGACCACTGAGTCCCCTCAGGTAGCTGCGTCTGCGTCTGCGTCAGGTCAGCTGTCCGCCCCCTGCTCGTGTCGCTCTCTGGCGCATGAGACTGTCCTCTGGCACCACCGCCTTGGTCACCCGTCTGTGCAGCGCCTTCGGGCCATGCACAAACGGGACCTTGTTGCTGGTCTTCCCAGGGTGCTCCCTCCCCTTCCCGACTCCCCTGCTCCTGACTGCATTCCCTGTGTCGAGGGGCGGCAGCGCGCCGCTCCTCACTCCTCCTCCTTTCCCCCGACGACTGCTCCCTTGCAGACGCTCCACATGGACGTGTGGGGCCCAGCCCGCGTCCGTGGTCAGGGTCAGGAGAGGTACTTCCTGATAGTTGTTGACGACTACTCGCGCTACACCACGGTCTTCCCCTTGCGCGCCAAGGGTGACGTCCCTGGTGTTTTGATCCCCTGGATCAGCCGAGCCCGTCTCCAGCTAGGCAAGCGCTTTCACTCGGACTTTCCTGTCCTGCGCTTGCACTCTGACAGAGGTGGTGAGTTCGCCTCCGACCTCTTGGCAGCCTACTGTGCTGAGCACGGCATTGAGCAGTCGTTCACGCTTCCGGCCTCTCCGCAGCAGAATGGGGTCGCTGAGCGCCGCATTGGCCTAGTCATGGAGGTCGCTCGTACCTCCCTGACCCATGCGGCTGCTCCCCACTTTCTGTGGCCGTTTGCGGTCCGATACGCTGCGCATCAGCTCAACCTCTGGCCCCGTGTCTCCTTGCCGGAGACTTCCCCGACTCTGCGGTGGACGGGAGAGGTTGGCGATGCGTCGCGTTTCCGGGTCTGGGGATCTCGAGCTTTTGTCCGCGACACGTCCGCGGACAAGCTCTCGCGTCGCGCCGTTCCCTGTGTCTTTCTTGGCTTTGTGCCTGACGCGCCTGGATGGCAGTTTTACCACGTCACCTCGCGCCGGGTTCTGGCCTCTCAGGACGTCACTTTTGACGAGTCCGTCCCCTTCTACCGCCTCTTCCCCTACCGCACTGCCCCGCTCCCCCCCCCGCCTCTCTTCCTCGCTCCAGGTGCTGAGGTACCAGACCCCCTCCCCCCTCAGGGTGCCGCTCCCTCAGGTGTGTCCCAGGTAGACCCGGGTGAGCCTGTCGAGGTAGCTGTTGACTCGCGTCCTGCGTCTGGGGGTGCTGAGCCTGGGGGTGCTGGGTCTGGGGGTGCTGAGTCTGGGGGTGCGGAGCCTGGGGGTGCTGAGCCTGGAGGTGCGGAGCCTGGGGGTGCTGCGCCTGGGGGTGCGGAGCCTGGAGGTGCGGAGCCTGGAGGTGCTGAGTCTGGGGGTGCTGAGTCTGGGGGTGCTGAGTCTTCGGGTGCTGAGCCTGAGCGTACTACACCTGGAGGAGCCCTCTCCTCCCAGCAGCTGCAGGAGAGGTACCTCGAGTACTGCCGCCTCCGGAGAGGTGCTTCTGGAGCTCGTCCCAGTACTTCCCCTCCTACCCAGGAGCTCCCCCCCATTCAGGTGATCCGAGAGTGGTACACACGGCGCTGCAGTCTTCGGAGTGGTGCTCCTGGTGCTGCGGACCCGAGCGGTGGTGCTGTTGCTGGTGCTGAGGACCCGGGCGTTGGAGCTGCTACTGGTGCTGAGGACCCGACCGGCGGCGCTACTGCTGGTGCTGAGGACCTGACCGGTGGCTCTGCTGCTGGTACTGAGGACCCGGGCGTTGGAGCTGCTGCTGGTGCTGAGGACCCGGGCGTTGGAGCTGCTGCTGGTGCTGAGGACTCGGGCGTTGGAGCTACTGCTGGTGCTGAGGACCCGACCGGTGGCGCTGCTGCTGGTGCTGAGGACCCGGGTGTTGGAGCTGCTGCTGGTGCTGAGGACTCGGGCGTTGGGGCTGCCGCTGGTGTCCCTGCTGGTTCTGGAGACGCTGCGCGGCCGCGACCGTACTTCGTACCGCTCCTTCAGCAGGTTCTTGGTCAGGCTCCTCCTCCTAGTCCTCCTCCCTCCGTCGAGTGTCCTCTGCCTGTCCCACCGCAGTCACAGTTGCCGCCTGCCTCGCCTCTCCCTGCTCCCTCTCCTTACGCTGGTCCCACAGGAGGTCTTACCGAGCGTCGTGAGCCTGAGTCTCGTCCTGCGTCGCCTGTTCGTACTACTCGCACTGGTCGTCGTGTCCCGCGTGAGCGTCCTCCTCCTGTCCCTGGCACTCACTACATGACTTTGCGTCCCTCCACTGCTCCGCAGCGTGTCCCGCTGCCGTCTCCTCCTGCGTCCTCTCTTCCTACTCTTCCTGACCCGGAGTCTGACTCCCGTCGTGCGGCCAGTCCCACTGTTACGCGTCTCCTCGCTACAGTTGTCACTGACCCGACCTTTGAGTCCTCTGCTGCGTCTGCTCTGGTCGCTGAGTTGGTTGACTTTGCTGCTCGCTGTCGCTTAGACTACGCTGCCAGCCTTGTCGCTGAGTCTGAGTCTGAGTCTGCCTGTCCTCCGTCCGTCGGGGGTGAGTGTGCTCTTGGCACGGACGTCCTTGAGGACAGACAGGAGGAGTTCCAGTGCTTTGCTGCTGCTTTGCCCCATCTCGTGTCCATGCTTGTTGCCCCTGAGGGAGACCCGGATGCACCAGACATCCCGACCCCGCGCTCTTACGCTGAGGCGATGGCGGGTCCCTACTCCTCTCAGTGGCAGACAGCCATGGACGCAGAGATGGCTTCCTGGAAGTCCACAGGCACCTACGTCGACGAGGTTCCCCCACCTGGGGCGAACATCGTCAGTGGCATGTGGATTTTCAGGGTGAAGCGGCCGCCGGGTTCTCCTCCTGTCTTCAAGGCACGCTACGTGGCTCAAGGCTTCAGTCAGCGAGAGGGAGTCGACTTCTTCCAGACCTTCTCCCCCACCCCGAAGATGACCACTCTTCGGGTGCTGCTGCACATAGCCGCTCACCGCGACTACGAGCTTCACTCACTTGACTTCAGCACTGCTTTCTTGCAGGGCAGCCTGCACGAGGAGATCTGGTTGCGCCGCCCTCCTGGCTTCACTGGGTCGGTTCCTCCTGGCACCCAGTGGAGGCTTCAGCAGCCGGTCTACGGTCTCCGCCAGGCGCCACGTGAGTGGCACGACACACTGAGGACGACGCTTGCGGCTCTTGGGTTCGCTCCCTCTACTGCTGACCCGTCGCTGTTTCTACGCACCGACACCTCGCTGCCGCCGTTCTACATCCTCGTGTACGTTGACGACTTGGTCTTTGCCACTGCTGACACAGCGGCACTCGCCCACGTGAAGTCGGAGCTGCAGAGGAGACACACGTGCACAGACCTGGGTGAGCTGACAAGCTATCTTGGCTTGCGGATCACCCGGGACAGAGCACGGCGCACCATCACCTTGACTCAGTCACACATGGTGCAGCAGGTTCTCCAGCGCTTCCGCTTCACGTACTCCTCGCCTCAGTCCACTCCTCTGCCTACCGGTCACTCGCTCTCAGCTCTGCCTTCGGATGAGTCCGTAGAGCCGAATGGCCCGTATCCAGAGCTTGTGGGCTGCCTCATGTACCTGATGACCTGCACTCGACCTGACCTTGCATACCCCCTTAGCATCTTAGCACGCTATGTCGCTCCTGGCCATCACAGGAAGGAGCACATGGATGCTGCTAAGAGGGTGTTGCGCTACTTGTGCAGTACGTCGGGCATGGGGCTTGTGCTTGGAGGGCGAGACCGGGTTGTTCTCACAGGGCACTCAGACGCTTCTTGGGCAGACGACCAGGCTACTCAGCGGTCGTCACAGGGTTACACCTTCAGCCTTGGCTCTGGCTCAGTTTCTTGGCGTTCTACTCGTTCGTCTTCTGTTCTCAGCTCCAGTTGTGAGGCTGAGATCTACGCCACAGCCATGGCTGCTCAGGAGCTGCGCTGGCTGACCTACCTGCTGACCGACCTCGGAGAGCGGCCTCGTTCTCCTCCAGTGCTGTACGTCGACAACAAGGCTGCCATTGCCTTGTGTGAGGAGCACAGACTGGAGCACAGAACGAAGCACATTGCCCTGCGGTACTTCCTTGCTCGAGAGCTGCAGCAGCGCGGTCAGCTTCGTCTGCGTTACGTGGCCACTGAGGCCAACACTGCTGATGTGTTCACCAAGGCACTCCAGCCTTGTGACCATCAGCGCTTCTGTACTCTGTTAGGCCTTGTGCCTACTGGGCCTCACTTGCTCACTTCTTGACTTTGCCTGTACTGTGATCACTATATATTTATATACCTGCATGTTTGCTCTTGCTAGGTTGTGATCATTGTACGTCTTGCTCTATTATAAACCTGCATGTGAACTGGTCTTGTGACCGCTTGCTTGTGCTCGGAATTTGTGTGGAATCCTCGAGATCCACCCTGAGCTTGTTGTTGCCTTGTTTTGCCTTGACTGGTCTTGTGACCCCTAGGTCTCCCCCACTTTGCCTATGGGGGTGTGTCAAACATTATATATGTTGGGTTTGTTAGGCTACAGTGGGTTAGCCTATATGGGGTACACAATTCTAGGGTTTGCTATTTGTACTGATCTCTCTGTTAGTTCAATCATTCCAGTCTCGTAATCTTGACAGCTTGGTGAGGAAGTCAGCTGTCATTTCGGTGGTGGGGCAGTACGTAAGGTCAACCTTGCCTTGGTCAATTTTGTCCTTGACAAAGAAGTATCGAAGCGCGATGTGCTTTGTGTGGTTGACAAACTTCGGCTTGTCCACGATCCTGATGGTGCTCTGATTGTTGCAGTGAAGGCGAAAGTTGGGCGAAGTTGGAATTCTCACTTCCTGCAACAATTCCCGCGAACTGCAGTCGTTGCGGCGATGTATTCTGCTTCGGCTGATGATAGGGCACCCAACTCTTGCTTATGCGAGTTCCACGAGATTGGGCCCGTGGGCTCCAGGCGGAAGACAAAGCCGATTCGTGACCATGAGGCCAGTGAGGTTGAAGGATGTTGTTGTCAGCGTGGAGTAGGAGAGCCCGATGTCAGGTGTGGAGACAAAGTACTGTAGGGCGCACTTCAGGTCCAGCTGGTTCTTTGCTACAGGCTTGCGTGAATACTATGCTAGTTGGCTAGCGATGTACGAAAGGTCTGGTCGGACCAGGTGACAGAGGCGAACAGCAGGCACCCCATGTGCTGCTGGTACAGTTGGAGTCTTACGGCTGACAAAATTTTGTTGTCCGGTTTGTAGTTGGCACTGGCCGTGCGGTAAGGAGTTGAGAGTGGTGCAGACGTAATTTTGAACCATTCCCCCAGCTGCTCTGCATACTTGGAGGCTGACAGATAAATTGCTTCTGACACATAAGTGATGTTCAACCCCAGGAACTGTGTGACCTTATGGTTAATGGTGATATCAACGCGCTGCGCCAGGTTTGTTCGAGCTGGTTCAGGAGCTCGTGCTGGTGCCGGTGTACAACAGATCAACGACGTAGACTGTCAGGAGGATGTAGTCGCCGTTGAAGTGGCGGCGGTACATTCCTGGGTCGTATGGCAGCTGCTCGAAACCAATCTCGAGGAGAATCTTGTGCAGGTGCTGCTGTCAGAGTCGCGGTGCCTGCTTGATCCCGTAAAGGGACTTCTTTAGCTGACAGACCCTTGGGTCTCCCTCCCCGTAGGTGTGTGGCTGTTCCACGAAGATGGTTGCATTGACCAGCGCGTACAAGAACGCACTTTTTACATCGATCTACCGCAGTGGTAGGTGATTAGGGGCAGCGATGGCGATTAGAATTCGCACAGCTTGAACTCTTGAGCGGTGCTGTCTGCTTCAAGGTGGATGCCTTTCGCCATCAGCTGGCTGACGCTGAGTAGCCGAGTCCCTCGGCTATTAAGACCTTCGTCATTTGCAGTATGACGTTTGTCTCCCGTGACTGAAGTTGAACTACGCCTTGCCGTCGTGTGTGCAGGTTCTGGTTGTTGGCGACGGTGATGACTACTTCACGTAGGAGTTGGTATTCACGTTGTACGAAGCGTCCTGAAGAACACATGTGCTGTCCGCAGCAATTTTCCAAGAACCATGTGTCCTTCCCGGATGGCTCACTCTGGGCGATGGCGGCGTATGTCGGGTTCGGCTGCAGTGACTCGCGGCGGGGCGTGCTGTTGTCGAGCTGTTCTTCCGGTGAGTAATGTGGTGGTGATTCAGTGACGCAGGAGTCGGTCAATCTTGCCATGCAACTGACGATGTTCCTTGCTCCTTGTGCAGGTTGTCCCGTTGAGGTCGTTGAAGCTTGAATTTGAGTCGTGGGATTCGCTTGCGTTGAGGCGACTTGGTTGCTTGAGGGTCGAAGTTGTCGCTGTGGAAGCGTCGACTATTGTCGATTCGGGCAGTGCGTATGTGGGTGCCCTGACGTCTTGCAGATGTGGCAGAACGGAGGTACGATTTTTGGTTGTTGTCGGTTGCTGTTGTTGTTGTACCGTCGCTGAGTGTGAAACGCGAATTCCGGTACTGATGTCTTTCTCTTGTGTCGTTCTTCTTGTAGGTCCATGTCTTGCTGCTCGGAGTGAATTTTGGCGCAGAGCGCTGCTTCGGAGATTCTTCCGTGGGCTCGGAGGATGGCCTTTGTTGCGCGCCATTGAGGACCGAGGCCGCCGATGATGACTGTCACGAAGGCGTCTTCAGAGATTGACCCTCCGCATCGAAGAAGCTTGTCGCGCAGTTCGCGACATCGGCTGATATATGCCATTCCTTTCTCGCCTGGTTTCATTTCGACCGTTGTCAATTGCGCCATTAACCGACTTTGGTTGACGCTGTCTGTTGCTTGATACAGGTCCTTCAGGTGCTTGTACGCGAGTTCCGCGGAGTTGCCGAATCCCCGGTAAGACCGTATGTTCTGCTGCTGAGTTGGGGTGATGTTTCTCAGTAGGATCGTATACGCCATCATCGACTGATATGTGTACTGCTGCTTCTCATACTGTGTGCCGTTTGTTGGGTATGGCACAGACCCGTCGAAGAAGCCAAGTATCTGTGCGCCTTCCATCATGAGTTCGAACTCGAACGACCAGGTAAAGAAGTCTTTTCCGTCGAAGGGCCTTGACGTCTGCAGCTTCAAGACGTGTGCGAATTGCGACTGAACTTGCAGTGCATCCAGTGGTTTTTCTTGTCCAGGTGGAGCTTGCGGGTGCGGCATGAAGCTAATGGACCCGCGTTCATACGGAGCAAAGGTAGGTTGTTGCTGGTTTCCGCGCGCATATGATGAGCCGTCGAGACTCATTGGAGTCACGTTGTTGTTGTTGCTGTTGTTTGACTGCGCAGGTGCCGACTGCTGGTGTTGCTCGTAAAACGACATGAAGGAGAAAAACTTCTCCATCATACTCTGGTCGAAGCTGGCAGGCTGGCTGGCTGAAGGCGCTGCTGGTCCCGTTGCGGTTCCTTCCTCTGTTTGTAGTCCAGAGGCAGGAGGTGGGGTAGGAGTAGTCCCGGGAGAACCATTAGAGGAACTCCTTTCCTTGTATGTTGCCATGTTGTCTGTTGATGACTTGATAGTAGTCGAATTTCTCCTGATAGCTCTCATACCATGTTGGGCTGAGAAAAAGCCCTTAGGATCTTTGCAGGGGTAAATTCGGGGTAGGACAATTGTAATAGCGGAAGCGTTTAATGAAGAAGTTGTGAACCACCTTGCGCTAGTATGTGAGGGCAAAGTAAGTTGATTAAAGCAAAGAGATACAAGCATTTATATATGAGTACAAGGAATATGAAAGGATACGGTTATAACTGCTTTACTGTTGCTGTTGCGGTTCGATACAGTCACGACTCGGGCAACTGCTCTGTAGCGAGTCAGTTGTGTGTCCTTACTGTCGCGCTGTACTTGTTAGGTCAAAGGTCGCTGACCTTTGACTTTCGCGTAACCTCCAGCAACCTCTTTCAACCTCCGAGGGTTGACTCGCGTGTGCCTCAATATAGTTCGCTTCGCTTCTGGTGCGATGTTTCGACACGACAGAGGCGCTTAAGATTTACTGTTTCCAACAGATAAAACATATCGACCTTTTCTCGACTTGCAAGTTCATCTTCATGCTCTTACTTTGACTGTCTTGCAACCCAACCTAGCTCAAACCACCTTGCCAATTGCCAATCTGCACGTTTGCAGGTTGCTAGATGCAATCTGATATCTATTTTTCTTCGGCCTCTAAGTTAGTATTTTAGAATTGTCTAAGGTGGGCATAATCATAAGCATTACGAAATCAGACTACGATAACATGTTACGATAGGTCGATAAGAGAGAGAGAGAGAGAGAGAGAGAGAGAGAGAGAGAGAGAGAGAGAGAGAGAGAGAGAGAGAGAGAGAGAGAGAGAGAGAGAGAGAGAGAGAGAGAGAGAGAGAGAGAGAGAGAGAGAGAGAGAGAGAGAGAGAGAGAGAGAGAGAGAGAGAGAGAGAGAGAGAGAAAGAGAGAGAGAGAAGAGAGAGAGAAGAGAGAGAGAGAGAGAGAGAGAGAGAGAGAGAGAGAAGAGAGCGAGCTCTCGAATCGAGCGAGCGCGATCTATCGAAGAGAAGAGAGAGCTCGAGAGCTCTCTCTAGCTCTCTATCGTCTCTCTCTCTCTCATCACTTCTCTGCGCTCCCTCTCTCTGCTCTATCTCTCGACTGCTCTATCTCGAGCTCTTCTCCCCCCTCTCTCTCTCTCTCTGCTCTATCGCTCGCCCTCTCTCTATCGCAGAGCTCTCTCTCTCGCTCTCTCTCTCGCGCTCTCTCTCTCTCTCGTCTCCTTTCTCTCTCTTATCTTCTCTCTCTCTCTCTCCCTCTCGCTCTCCCTCTCTCTCTCAGCGCTCTCTCTCTCCTCTCCCTCTGCTCTCGCTCTCTCTCTCTACTCTCTCGCTCTCTCTCTCTCTCCCTTTCTTCTCTCTCTCCCTCAGAGAGAGAGAGAGAAAGGGAGGGAGAGAGAGAAATAGGCGTTTATGTGCTAGGTAGTGCTCTTGGAACGTAGGCTAGGAGCTCTCCGAAATTTGTTGTTGAATGCACTTCACACAAAGTGATTCACAATGTTCACTATTATCCATGCAATACAAAGCAACTAGTTTTATAGCATGCAATCAACCGCGTTCGTAACATCGCATCGCTACACTTCGCGAATGTTCGAGGAACATTCCGAAGGGGTGAAATTCGACCCTCGAATTTCACCGATCCGAATTCTCCTTGGGTCTCGAATGTTCCTGGTGCTGCCATGTGGCACCGAATCGATGAGTCTTCCGAAGTCAATCCTTCAACCCCACGCAAACCTGCAACTCACTCGAAAGTGAGCACTAGAAGTAACACGTTCGGTGGGTTGGGGGCATACAACCACCCCACCACCACTTGTTTCAACCACACTCAACCTCCAACACTCCCCCTTGCACCCAACCCACTAGGCGTGCAATCCATCATGCTCGTAGCACGTAGGGGATGGATCTTTAGGGGGTGGTTCCATGAGAGATTCCGCGTGTTCGTCATCACCCTTTGTCGCGAAGCAAAATGCCGCGCCCTCCTTATCCGTCTCCCCAACGGCTACTGTAGCGTAGTCTTTGTACTTGGGGGTGAGGACGAACCTCGCGACGCTCGCGAGCCAAGGCTAATGGTAGGGAGGAAGGTGTGGAGGTAGTTGCCGTCTCGGTTGGTGACACCTCCACGACATCATCAACGCTCTCCTTGTTGTTCTCTCCCCCTCCATCTTCGGCTTCCTTCTCCACTTGAGGTGGAACCTCACTTTCTTCAACCTCCTCTCGTGCCGGAAGGATGAAGGTGACTTGTTGAGATGGTTTCTCCTTCGTCGGGAACTTGTCTTCGTCAAAGACCACATCCCGAGATGTGACAACGCGCCTTTCACCCAAGTCCCGCACTCGCCACGTACGCTCGTTCGCCACAATTCCCAAGTAGATTGCCGCACGAGCCTTCGGTTGCAACTTGTGGCGAAGGGGATCCGGTAAATGGTAGCAGCGAAGGCACCCAAAGGTGCGTAGGCGGGATAGGTTCGGCTTCGTTCCGGTCCATGCTTCGAACGGAGTCGTTCCCGGTAGCACCTTGGTCGGCAAACGGTTGCGAATCCACGCCGCTAGCGCTCCCCACCACTCGTTCCCAGGCTTGGAGTGTTGAAGTAGTGAACGAACGGCTTCCACCAACGTGCGATTAAGCCGCTCCGCCGCTCCATTTTGTTGGGGTGTGTAGGGCGTTGTAATGTCGTGCTTAATGCCCTTGATCCGCTTCTTGTCGTCGTCGCAAACTTCGTGCTCCCACTCTTGAATCGCCTTAGCCGCATCACTCTTAGCCTTCAAGAGTCGGGTCCAACACATCCGCGTCGCGTCGTCGAGCATCACCAAGAGAACCCGCGCTCCTCCCTTTGAGGCATGCCGCATCGGTCCACACACGTCCATGTGAACGAGCGCAAGCGGGTCCTTAGCGAGAGGTGAGGTACGGCTACCAAATGGCTTGCGAGCCATTTTTCCTTCGACACACGCCGCGCACACGCCCTTCTCGTCGTCGCCGGTGATCACGTCGACTCCTCTCGCGAGTCCTTTGTTGAGCTCCTTGACCGACTCGTAGTTAGCGTGCGCAAGCCAATTATGCCACGCCTTGAGAGTTGGCTTGGACCCTTGCGCCACGTTGGATGAAGCCGCTCTTGGGTGCGTCTTGAGTTGGTAGAGTTCTCCGTTGAGAACGCCTTGTGCGAATTGCTTCCCCTTCCAAAAGAGGTTCATGTTCGCACCGTCGATGGTGGCGATCACGCCTTTCTTCGCAAGTTGCGGGACGGATAGAAGGTTCACCTTCACCCCCGGGACGTGAAGCACGTTTGTGACGTCTACCGGTCCGCTATCGACGATGAGGCGTGTACTCCCAACTCCAACCACCGGTGAGTCGTCTCGAGCCGCTTCCACGCTTCATGCGCCGACGCTTCGAGCTTGATGCACGTGCGCACCGAGCTCACGAGGTTGATGCCGATCCGCGAGATTAGCGGAGCGAACGCTTTTTGGTCCTTCTTCTTCCATGTTGCGATGTCGCTCTCGTTACTCGTCGGCTTTTTCTCCGTTCCATCAAAGAGCCCCCAAAGTCCCCGCTCCATCATGAGCACTTGGAACTTAAACTTCCACGCGGAGTAGTTTTGTCCCGTGAAAATCGGTACCGCCGACGTGTCGTACATCGTCGCGGCTGCCCAGGGTTTGCTGGAATTTACAACGACACCATCCAAAGAAGTGCGGGAGGCCACACTTGACGTCACCATGATAGCTACTCGTCGCGCGCGTAGACTCCTCCGACCAGCTCTGATACCACTGTTGTAGAGGCGTGTCCTCTAGTTGGCAGGAACTTGGAATTGTTCTCAGCAGTAGAGCACTCTGCTAGCTTTCCAACGAGCCGTAGATCACCTCGATTCCCTTAGTATCGAGTGAGAAATAGGCGTTTATGTGCTAGGTAGTGCTCTTGGAACGTAGGCTAGGAGCTCTCTGGAATTTGTTGTTGAATGCATTTCACACAAAGTGATTCACAATGTTCACTATTATCCATGCAATACAAAGCAACTAGTTTTATAGCATGCAATCAACATCGAACCGCGTTCGTAACATCGCATCGCTACACTTCGCGAATGTTCGAGTAACATTTCGAAGGGGTGAAATTCGACCCTCGAATTTCACCGATCCGAATTCTTCTTAGGTCTCGAATGTTCCTGGTGCTGCCATGTGGCACCGAATCGATGGGTCTTCCGAAGTCAATTTAGCATGACCACCAAGAGTGCTGCATTTGGGTCTAACCGTATTTCATCGAGTGTCCATATGGCCTCATCCGATTGTTTTACATGTCTATCTTGGAACCAACCCTTTTTCCCCATATTTAATCTTACTATCCATTTACCTTTCCACATTCCTCACCACCAACCCCCCCTTAAACTTCCACATTGTTACAATCCTAAGCAGGTCTTAGCCAAGGATCGGCTCAGGGTTGTTTGCAGGTGATGTTGCAGCGGAAGTTTTATTTGACCTCAGGTCAGAGTGAATGTAAAATGACTGAGATGATAATAACATGCATACAACGAGTTTATATAGGAAACATAGAGGAAGACGAAACGTCCTAGCTAGCCATGTACTCTAAGGGGTACATTCCCTTTATTGCAGCGAATTTCAAACCGTGCGGCACGGGAACCAGTTTCAAACATGTTCCTGCTCTTTTCACTTCAAATGATTTTGCCTACACCAGTCTTGACCTCACAGTTGCTAGTGTCGCTTCCATTCTTCTTACTCCTCATCGTTGTACTCGTTAGAGGTGGCCCCTGTAGCGTGCAGGAATGCCTTCTCATAAAAGTTCATATCTCAACTCCCCCCTTCATTCCTGGGCGTGCTGAGGGCTGACTCGCATGAACAATTCTGTGAGGTTGAAACTGTGCTGGTACTGCTGCCTGGCAGTCGCTTGTGTCAAACATTATATATGTTGGGTTTGTTAGGCTACAGTGGGTTAGCCTATATGGGGTACACAATTCTAGGGTTTGCTATTTGTACTGATCTCTCTGTTAGTTCAATCATTCCAGTCTCGTAATCTTGACATGGTTTCAGAGCAGGTCCTTCCCTAGGACCGTTCTTAAGGGCCCACCTACCTACCTACCTACCTACATACCTATCAAGCGCCCCTAGTGCGCCTCCTATTGCGCCCCTAGTGCGCCTCCTATTGCGCCCCTAGTGCGCCATCTTTTTTTTACCGCGCGCGATCTGCTAGCCGCCCGCGCGCGGCCTATTTCGTGCGCGCGACCAGCCAGCAGCCCGTGCGCGGCCATTTTTCACGCGCGCCTAGCTAGCCGCCAGCGCGCGTGGTTCTTTTTTTTTCTTCGCGCGCGGCCCGTCGCGCTGCCCGCGCGCCTTGTGTGCTGCGCTCGACCCCCCGCGCCTTCGTCGCCGCGGTCGGGCCTGCAGCAACAGCCGCGGCAGAGACTGCAGTCGCGGCCGTCGCAACTGCTGCAGCAGCCGCCGCCGCCTCTCCTGCCGCGGCCGCCGCTGCATCTACAGCAGCTGCAGCCGCCGCATCTACTGCAGCAGCCGCCGCTGCAGCTACAGCAGCAGCAGCCGGCGCGTCTTCTGCAGCAGCCGCCGCTGCATCTACAGCAGCAGCAGCCGCCGCATCTTCTGCAGCAGCCGCCGCTGCATCTACAGCAGCAGCAGCCGCCGCATCTTCTGCAGCAGCCGCCGCTGCATCTACAGCAGCAGCAGCTGCCGCATCATCTACAGCAGCGGCCGCCGCCGCATCTACGGCAGCAGCAGCCGCCGCAATCTACAGCAGCGGCCGCCGCCGCATCTACGGCAGCAGCAGCCGCCGCAATCTACAGCAGCGGCCGCCGCAGCTACAGCAGCATCAGCCGCCGCTGCCTCTGCAGCAGCAGCCGCCGCCGACCCAGCAGCAGCAGCCGCCGCCGATCCTGCAGCAGCCGCAACCGCCGAGTCTACTCCATCGGCCGCCGCCGGCCCTGCAGTCCCTACTCTAGCCGAACCTGCAGCAACTGCCGCCGCTGTCGCGACTGCCCCGGCCCTGCCTTGCCCTGCTGCTACTGTCACTGCCACGTTTATTACTTACTTTTCCTCCTCCTGCTACCATGGCTACTGCTCCTGTTCTAGCCTTCGACGCTGAGGGCCGCCCAGTGAAATTTGACACCTGGCTCGATGATCTGCACCTTTTCCTACAGCTCACTGCCAAGGAAGACATTTCACTGTACGACCACGCCCTAGGCCATGCTACTGCCCCTGACTCCTCTGCTGCTAGCACACTGCGCTCCCAGTGGCAGACCCGCGACGCACACGCTCGCTTTGCTATCCGCAACTCCCTGCCGCTAGATGAGCGCGAGCACTTCGGCCAGTGCAAGACTGCTAAGGAACTGTACACAGCCGTAGTTGCTCGCTACTCCTCGCCTGCGTCTGCCACCCTAGGCCGCCTCTCCCTGCCCTACCTGTTCCCCGACCTGGCCTCCTTTCACACTGTCGCTGATCTCATCACCCACCTCAAGACTAGTGAGGCCCGTTTTCGCGCTGCTATGCCTGCCGAGTTCCTTGCTAGCAACCCCCCCCCGCTCTGGCTCACCCTCTACCACATCGTCACCCGCCTCCCTGACTCTCTGCGCACAGTCAGGGACTCCTTTCTAGCTCGCTCCCCTACTGAACTCACCATTGCCCTCCTCGAGAAGGACCTACTTGCAGCTGAGGCGAGCATCGTCGCCGTAGGTGCCTCTCGTGGCGAGCCCCGCACCCCCTTCTTCGAGGGGTGTTCCCCTTCCCCCCTTCTCCCCTCTGTCGCCACTGCTGCTGCTGTCGACCTCCTTGGTGCTGAGAAGGTCGGGGCTGCGTCTGCTTCGAGCGGGCGCCGCAAGAGCAGGGGGGGCAAGGGTGGGGGTGGAGGCGGGGGAGGCGGGGGTGGAGACAGTGGAGGTGGCGGTGGGTCTGGAGAGGCTAGTGGCGGCAGTGGGGGTGGTGACAGCGGCGGCGGGGGTGGTGGCAGAGGCGGAGGTGGCAGCGGCGGCGGTGGCGGTCGTGGCCGTGGCAGGGGTGGAGGTGGCCGAGGCGGTGGCGGTGGCGGTGGCGGTGGTGGCCGTGGAGACGCTGGAGGTGGCCAGAGTCAGCAGCACGCCCCGACCCTCCAGGCCGCCCGTGAGTGGTACGCGCAGCGTGGGTACACTTGCACGTACGTCATCCAGGCCATCTCTGCGTCCATGGCTGTCTGCCACTGAGAGGAGTAGGGACCCGCCATCGCCTCAGCGTAAGAGCGTGGGGTCGGGATGTCTGGTGCATCCGGGTCTCCCTCAGGGGCAACTAGCAAGGACACGAGACGGGGCAAAGCAGCAGCAAGGCAGTGGAACTCCTCCTGTCTGTCCTCAAGGACGTCCGTGCCGAGGGCACACTCACCCCCGACGGACGGAGGACAGGCAGACGCAGACTCAGACCTAGCGACAAGGCTGGCAGCGTAGTCTAGGCGACAGCGAGCAGCAAAGTCAACCAACTCAGCGACCAGGGCAGACGCAGCAGAGGACTCAAAGGTCGGGTCAGTGACAACTGTAGCAAGGAGACGCGTGACAGTGGGACTGGCAGCACGACGGGAGTCAGACTCCGGGTCAGGAAGAGTAGGAAGAGAGGACGCAGGAGGAGACGGCAGCGGGACACGCTGCGGAGCAGTGGAGGGACGTAGAGTCATGTAGTGAGTGCCAGGGACAGGAGGAGGACGCTCACGTGGGACACGACGACCAGTGCGAGCAGTACGAACAGGTGACGCAGGACGAGACTCAGGCTCACGACGCTCTGTAAGACCTCCTGTGGGACCAGTGTAAGGGGAGGGAGCAGGGAGAGGCGAGACAGGCGGTAACTGTGACTGCGGCTGGACAGGCGGAGGACACGCTACGGAGGGAGGAGGACTAAGAGGAGGAGCCTGACCAAGAACCTGCTGAAGGAGCGGTACGAAGTACGGTCGCGGCCGCGCAGCGTCTCCAGAAACAGCAGGGACACCAGTGGCAGCCCCAACGCCCGAGTCCTCAGCACCAGCAGCAGCTCCAACGTCCGGGTCCTCAGCACCAGCAGGAGCTCCAACGCCCGAGTCCTCAGCACCAGCAGCAGCACCACCGGTCGGGTCCTCAGCACCAGCAGCAGCTCCAACGCCCGGGTCCTCAGCACCAGCAGCAGGGCCACTGGTCAGGTCCTCAGCACCAGCAGCAGCGCCACCGGTCGGGTCCTCAACACCAGCAGCAGCTCCAGCGTCCGGGTCCTCAGCACCAGCAACAGCACCACCGCTCGGGTCCGCAGCACCAGGAGCACCACTACGAAGACTGCAGCGCCGCGTGTACCACTCGCGGATCACCTGAATGGGGGGGAGCTCCTGGGTAGGAGGGGAAGTACCGGGACGAGCTCCAGAAGCACCTCTCCGGAGGCGGCAGTACTCGAGGTACCTCTCCTGCAGCTGCTGGGAGGAGAGGGCTCCTCCAGGTGGAGTACCCCCAGACTCAGCACCCCCAGACTCAGCACGTCCAGACTCAGCACCCCCAGACTCCGCACCTCCAGGCTCCGCACCTCCAGGCTCAGCACCCCCAGGCTCCGCACCTCCAGGCTCCGCACCCCCAGGCTCAGCACCCCCAGGCTCCGCACCTCCAGGCTCAGCACCCCCAGGCTCCGCACCTCCAGGCTCCGCGCCTCCAGGCTCAGCACCCCCAGGCTCCGCACCTCCAGGCTCAGCACCCCCAGACGCAGGACTCGAGTCAACAGCTACCTCGACAGGCTCACCCAGGTCTACCTGGGACACACCTGAGGGAGCGGCACCCTGAGGGGGGAGGGGGTCTGGTACCTCAGCACCTGGAGCGAGGAAGAGAGGCGGGGGGGGGAGCGGGGCAGTGCGGTAGGGGAA
Organism: Closterium sp. Yama58-4; assembly: GCA_947470075.1. Lineage (NCBI taxonomy): Eukaryota > Viridiplantae > Streptophyta > Zygnematophyceae > Desmidiales > Closteriaceae > Closterium > Closterium sp. Yama58-4. The sequence goes on along the minus strand of CANIUD010000825.1, from coordinate 912,981 downwards.
GAGGCGGTAGAAGGGGACGGACTCGTCAAAAGTGACGTCCTGAGAGGCCAGAACCCGGCGCGAGGTGACGTGGTAAAACTGCCATCCAGGCGCGTCGGGAACAAAGCCAAGAAAGACACAGGGAACAGTGCGACGTGAGAGCTTGTCCGCAGACGTGTCGCGGACAAAGGCTCGAGATCCCCAGACCCGGAAACGCGACGCATCGCCAACCTCTCCCGTCCACCGTAGAGTCGGGGAAGTCTCCGGCAAGGAGACACGGGGCCAGAGGTTGAGCTGATGTGCTGCGTACCGGACCGCAAACGGCCACAGAAAGTGGGGAGCAGCCGCATGGGTCAGGGAGGTACGAGCGACCTCCATGACTAAGCCAATGCGGCGCTCAGCAACCCCATTCTGCTGTGGAGAGGCCGGAAGCGTGTACGACTGCTCAATGCCGTGCTCAGCACAGTAGGCTGCCAAGAGGTCGGAGGCGAACTCACCACCCCTGTCAGAGTGCAAGCGCAGGACAGGAAAGTCCGAGTGAAAGCGCTCGCCTAGCTGGAGACGGGCTCGGCTGATCCAGGGGATCAAAACACCAGGGACGTCACCCTTGGCGCGCAAGGGGAAGACCGTGGTGTAGCGCGAGTAGTCGTCAACAACTATCAGGAAGTACCTCTCCTGACCCTGACCACGGACGCGGGCTGGGCCCCACACGTCCATGTGGAGCGTCTGCAGGGGAGCGGTCGTCGGGGGAAAGGAGGAGGAGTGAGGAGCGGCGCGCTGCCGCCCCTCGACACAGGGAATGCAGTCAGGAGCAGGGGAGTCAGGAAGGGGAGGGAGCACCCTGGGAAGACCAGCAACAAGGTCCCGTTTGTGCATGGCCCGCAGGCGCTGCACAGACGGGTGACCAAGGCGGTGGTGCCAGAGGACGGTGTCGTTCGCCAGAGAGCGACACGAGCAGGGGGCGGACAGCTGACCTGACGCTGACGCAGACGCAGCTACCTGAGGGGACTCAGTGGTCAGTGTGTACAGGTCAGACCCCGGCTCTCGAGTGAAAGTAGCCAGGTGGCGGCCCGTCCGAGCACACGTGCAGTGAGTCACACGCTCGTAGGCAGGGGTGAACTGGTGAACACCCGAGTCCTGGAGCGCACTACCTGCCACCAAGTTCGTGGAGAACGAGGGGAGGTAGAGACCTGAGAGTGTGCCGGACGGAACCGCTGGACACGGAAGGGTGGTGGAGGAGGTCGCAAGGACCGGACCCCCAGAGGGGTCAGCAAGAGAGACAGCAACCGGCCGAGCTAGAGGCTCAAGGACAGTGCGGTCACGAAAGAAAGAGCGAGAAGCACCTGAGTCCAGTGTGAAGGTGTGCAGTGCTGCAGTCGACTCAGTACCAGGGGGCACAGACGCACAAGCACCTAGAGCAGCAGCTGCAGTAGTACCTGTGGAAGCAGACACACTAGCACCTAGAGCAGCAGCGGGGCTGGCCTGAATGCCCGGGTCGGGCGGAACACGCAAGTACTGAGCACCCTCTCCACTAATAGACATCGCATACATAGCAGTGAGAATAGCATCAAAGTCAAGTGCCCAAATATCAACACCCTTCCTGAGCAGATCAGCCCAGCGCGGCAGCTCACCCCCACCAGGAAACTGGGTGCGCCACGCATCGTTGAGGCGGGCGAAGCAGCGCTCCGTCTGGTGCGGCCCCCCACACATCTGGCCAGTGCGGTCACCTGTACGAATAACGTACTGGCAGGTGACGCTGCGCCGCGCATACCACTCACGGGCGGCCTGAAGGGTCGGGGAAGGCTGCTGACTCTGACCGCCCCCCGGGCCTCCACGACCACCACCCCCTCCGCCTCCGCCCCGGCCACCTCCACCCCTGCCGCTGCCACGACCACCTCCGCCTCCGCTGCCACCTCCGCCCCTGTCACCACTCCCAACACCGCTGTCACCTCCACCACTGCCGCCACTAGTCTCTCCAGTCGCACCTCCACCGCCACCACCTCCACCCCCGCCTCCTCCGCCACCACCCCCACTCCTGCCACTCCTGCCCCTGCGTCGTCCGCCTGAAGCAGACGCAGCCCCGACCTTCTCAGCACCAAGGAGGTCGACAGCAGCAGCAGAGGCGACAGAGGGGAGGAGGGGGGAAGGGGAGCACCCCTCGAAGAAGGGGCCGCGGGGGTCGCCACGAGAGGTGCCTACAGCGACGATACTAGCCTCGGCTGCAAGCAGTTCCTTCTCGAGGAGGGCTATGGTGAGCTCAGTGGGGGAGCGAGAGAGGAACTGGTCCCTGACAGGGCGCAGAGAGTCAGGGAGGCGGGTGACAACGTGGTAGAGAGTGATCCAGAGCGGGGGGGGGTTGCTAGCGAGAAACTCATCAGGCATGGCAGCGCGAAAGCGAGCCTCACTAGTCTTAAGGTGGGTGATGAGGTCTGCGACAGTGTGAAAGGAGGCTAGGTCGGGGAACAGGTAGGGGAGAGTGAGGCGGCCTAGTGTGGCAGAAGCGGGTGAGGAGTAGCGGGCCACTACAGCTGTGTAGAGGTCCTTAGCAGTCTTGCACTGGCCGAAGTGCTCGCGCTCATCTAGCGGCAGGGAGTTGCGAATAGCAAAGCGAGCGTGCGCATCACGGGTCTGCCACTGTGAGCGCTCAGCTGGGGGGGCAGTAGCGAGTGGGGCGGTCGCATGGCCGAGAGCGTGGTCGTACAGTGTAATATCTTCCTTGGCAGTGAGCTGTAGGAAAAGGTGCAGGTCATCTAGCCAGGTTTCGAATTTGACCGGACGGCCCTCGGCGTCGAAAGCTAGAACAGGAGGACTAGCCATAGCGACAGCGGCAGTAGTAGAAGCAGTAAAGTCACTGAAAAGGCGTGCGCAGGGTCAGCGGGGCCGGTGGGGCCTACGGACTGTAGTGGCGCACAAGCAGTAGTAGCAGAAAGTGTAGTAGTAGGGGCGGGCTCAGCAGCGGTGATTCGCGGGCGACGGCGGGCGCAGCAGCGGCGGTGCGCGGGCGGCGGCGGGCTCAGCAGCGGTGGTGCGCGGGCGGCAGCGGGCGCAGCAGCGGCGGTGCGCGGGCGGCGGCGGGCTCAGCAGAGGCGGTGCGCGGGCGGCTGCGGGCTCAGCAGCGGTGGTGCGCGGGCGGCAGCGGGCGCAGCAGCGGCGGTGCGCGGGCGGCTGCGGGCTCAGCAGAGGCGGTGCGCGGGCGGCTGCGGGCTCGGCAGCGGCGGGCCGGGAGCAGTGCGGGCAGCGTGCGGGCCGGCGGCGGTCAGCGCACGAGCCGCGCAGGCTCAGCGCGGGCTGCGCGGGCTGCTCGCGGGCTGCGTAAGCGGGTCGCGGGCGGCTCGCGGGGGTTCGCGGGCAGGTCGCGGGCTGCTCGCGGGCAGTTCGCGGGCTGTGCGCGGGCTGCGCGGGCTGGTCGCGGGCTGTGCGTGGGCGGTTCGCGGGCTGTGAGCGCGGCGCGCTGTGCGGTTCGCGGGCGGCGTGACGGGGCCGATCGGGGCGCTAAGGGGCGACGCGACGGGGGCCGTGAGAGGCCGCTAAAAAAAAAATTCGAAGGGGCCGCAGGGCCGCTAGATCGTGCTAGATCGACGGGGCCATCGGGGCCGAAAAGAAGCGAAGGTAAGCAGGTAGGTAAGTCGGTGGGCCCTAAGAACAGTCCTAGCGAAGGACCTGCTCTGAAACCATGTCAGAAATAACTGAGCAGGAATGGAATGAACTAGCACAGAGTTTGGTACAAGTAGGAAACCCTAACTTTGAGTACCCCCTAAGGTGTAACCCACTACAGCCTACATAATATAAACATGCAATGTTTGACAATCCGCACTGGTGACCGCACTGGCCAGCCATGTGGGAGGCCGCACCCCACGCAGCGCTGCTTCCAGCGCCTGACTGACGCGTGGCGCATCCAGTTTCCTGGGTCTACTGAGCTCCCCCGCTGGCCTGAGCTGGAAAAGAAGGGTGTTGATATCTGGGCTTTAGACTTTGATGCTATTCTCACTGCTATGTATGCGATGTCTATTAGTGGAGAGGGTGCCCAGTACTTGCGTGTTCCGCCCGACCCGGGCATTCAGGCCAGCCCAGCTGCTGCTCTAGGTGCTAGTGTGTCTGCTCCCACAGGTCCTGCTGCAGCAGCTGCCCTAGGTGCTCGTGCGTCTGTCCCCCCTGGTACTGAGTCGACTGCAGCACTGCACACCTTCACACTGGACTCAGGTGCTTCTCGCTCTTTCTTTCGTGACCGCACTGTCCTTGAGCCACTAGCTCGGCCGGTTGCTGTCTCTCTTGCTGACCCCTCTGGGGGTCCGGTCATTGCGACCTCCTCCACTACACTTCCGTGTCCAGCGGTTCCGTCCGGCACGCTCTCAGGTCTCTACCTCCCCTCGTTCTCTACGAACTTGGTGGCAGGTTGTGCGCTGCAGGACGGGGGTGTTCACCAGTTCACCCCTGCCTACGAGCGTGTGACACACTGCACGTGTGCTCGGACGGGCCGCCACCTGGCTACTTTCACTCGAGAGCCGGGGTCGGACCTGTACACACTGACCACTGAGTCCCCTCAGGTAGCTGCGTCTGCGTCTGCATCAGGTCAGCTGTCCGCCCCCTGCTCGTGTCGCTCTCTGGCGCATGAGACTGTCCTCTGGCACCACCGCCTTGGTCACCCGTCTGTGCAGCGCCTTCGGGCCATGCACAAACGGGACCTTGTTGCTGGTCTTCCCAGGGTGCTCCCTCCCCTTCCCGACTCCCCTGCTCCTGACTGCATTCCCTGTGTCGAGGGGCGGCAGCGCGCCGCTCCTCACTCCTCCTCCTTTCCCCCGACGACTGCTCCCTTGCAGACGCTCCACATGGACGTGTGGGGCCCAGCCCGCGTCCGTGGTCAGGGTCAGGAGAGGTACTTCCTGATAGTTGTTGACGACTACTCGCGCTACACCACGGTCTTCCCCTTGCGCGCCAAGGGTGACGTCCCTGGTGTTTTGATCCCCTGGATCAGCCGAGCCCGTCTCCAGCTAGGCAAGCGCTTTCACTCGGACTTTCCTGTCCTGCGCTTGCACTCTGACAGAGGTGGTGAGTTCGCCTCCGACCTCTTGGCAGCCTACTGTGCTGAGCACGGCATTGAGCAGTCGTTCACGCTTCCGGCCTCTCCGCAGCAGAATGGGGTCGCTGAGCGCCGCATTGGCCTAGTCATGGAGGTCGCTCGTACCTCCCTGACCCATGCGGCTGCTCCCCACTTTCTGTGGCCGTTTGCGGTCCGATACGCTGCGCATCAGCTCAACCTCTGGCCCCGTGTCTCCTTGCCGGAGACTTCCCCGACTCTGCGGTGGACGGGAGAGGTTGGCGATGCGTCGCGTTTCCGGGTCTGGGGATCTCGAGCTTTTGTCCGCGACACGTCCGCGGACAAGCTCTCGCGTCGCGCCATTCCCTGTGTCTTTCTTGGCTTTGTGCCTGACGCGCCTGGATGGCAGTTTTACCACGTCACCTCGCGCCGGGTTCTGGCCTCTCAGGACGTCACTTTTGACGAGTCCGTCCCCTTCTACCGCCTCTTCCCCTACCGCACTGCCCCGCTCCCCCCCCCGCCTCTCTTCCTCGCTCCAGGTGCTGAGGTACCAGACCCCCTCCCCCCTCAGGGTGCCGCTCCCTCAGGTGTGTCCCAGGTAGACCCGGGTGAGCCTGTCGAGGTAGCTGTTGACTCGCGTCCTGCGTCTGGGGGTGCTGAGCCTGGGGGTGCTGGGTCTGGGGGTGCTGAGTCTGGGGGTGCGGAGCCTGGGGGTGCTGAGCCTGGAGGTGCGGAGCCTGGGGGTGCTGCGCCTGGGGGTGCGGAGCCTGGAGGTGCGGAGCCTGGAGGTGCTGAGTCTGGGGGTGCTGAGTCTGGGGGTGCTGAGTCTTCGGGTGCTGAGCCTGAGCGTACTACACCTGGAGGAGCCCTCTCCTCCCAGCAGCTGCAGGAGAGGTACCTCGAGTACTGCCGCCTCCGGAGAGGTGCTTCTGGAGCTCGTCCCAGTACTTCCCCTCCTACCCAGGAGCTCCCCCCCATTCAGGTGATCCGAGAGTGGTACACACGGCGCTGCAGTCTTCGGAGTGGTGCTCCTGGTGCTGCGGACCCGAGCGGTGGCGCTGTTGCTGGTGCTGAGGACCCGGGCGTTGGAGCTGCTACTGGTGCTGAGGACCCGACCGGCGGCGCTACTGCTGGTGCTGAGGACCTGACCGGTGGCTCTGCTGCTGGTACTGAGGACCCGGGCGTTGGAGCTGCTGCTGGTGCTGAGGACCCGGGCGTTGGAGCTGCTGCTGGTGCTGAGGACTCGGGCGTTGGAGCTACTGCTGGTGCTGAGGACCCGACCGGTGGCGCTGCTGCTGGTGCTGAGGACCCGGGTGTTGGAGCTGCTGCTGGTGCTGAGGACTCGGGCGTTGGGGCTGCCGCTGGTGTCCCTGCTGGTTCTGGAGACGCTGCGCGGCCGCGACCGTACTTCGTACCGCTCCTTCAGCAGGTTCTTGGTCAGGCTCCTCCTCCTAGTCCTCCTCCCTCCGTCGAGTGTCCTCTGCCTGTCCTACCGCAGTCACAGTTGCCGCCTGCCTCGCCTCTCCCTGCTCCCTCTCCTTACGCTGGTCCCACAGGAGGTCTTACCGAGCGTCGTGAGCCTGAGTCTCGTCCTGCGTCGCCTGTTCGTACTACTCGCACTGGTCGTCGTGTCCCGCGTGAGCGTCCTCCTCCTGTCCCTGGCACTCACTACATGACTTTGCGTCCCTCCACTGCTCCGCAGCGTGTCCCGCTGCCGTCTCCTCCTGCGTCCTCTCTTCCTACTCTTCCTGACCCGGAGTCTGACTCCCGTCGTGCGGCCAGTCCCACTGTTACGCGTCTCCTCGCTACAGTTGTCACTGACCCGACCTTTGAGTCCTCTGCTGCGTCTGCTCTGGTCGCTGAGTTGGTTGACTTTGCTGCTCGCTGTCGCTTAGACTACGCTGCCAGCCTTGTCGCTGAGTCTGAGTCTGAGTCTGCCTGTCCTCCGTCCGTCGGGGGTGAATGTGCTCTTGGCACGGACGTCCTTGAGGACAGACAGGAGGAGTTCCAGTGCTTTGCTGCTGCTTTGCCCCATCTCGTGTCCATGCTTGTTGCCCCTGAGGGAGACCCGGATGCACCAGACATCCCGACCCCGCGCTCTTACGCTGAGGCGATGGCGGGTCCCCACTCCTCTCAGTGGCAGACAGCCATGGACGCAGAGATGGCTTCCTGGAAGTCCACAGGCACCTACGTCGACGAGGTTCCCCCACCTGGGGCGAACATCGTCAGTGGCATGTGGATTTTCAGGGTGAAGCGGCCGCCGGGTTCTCCTCCTGTCTTCAAGGCACGCTACGTGGCTCGAGGCTTCAGTCAGCGAGAGGGAGTCGACTTCTTCCAGACCTTCTCCCCCACCCCGAAGATGACCACTCTTCGGGTGCTACTGCACATAGCCGCTCACCGCGACTACGAGCTTCACTCACTTGACTTCAGCACTGCTTTCTTGCAGGGCAGCCTGCACGAGGAGATCTGGTTGCGCCGCCCTCCTGGCTTCACTGGGTCGGTTCCTCCTGGCACCCAGTGGAGGCTTCAGCAGCCGGTCTACGGTCTCCGCCAGGCGCCACGTGAGTGGCACGACACACTGAGGACGACGCTTGCGGCTCTTGGGTTCGCTCCCTCTACTGCTGACCCGTCGCTGTTTCTACGCACCGACACCTCGCTGCCGCCGTTCTACATCCTCGTGTACGTTGACGACTTGGTCTTTGCCACTGCTGACACAGCGGCACTCGCCCACGTGAAGTCGGAGCTGCAGAGGAGACACACGTGCACAGACCTGGGTGAGCTGACAAGCTATCTTGGCTTGCGGATCACCCGGGACAGAGCACGGCGCACCATCACCTTGACTCAGTCACACATGGTGCAGCAGGTTCTCCAGCGCTTCCGCTTCACGTACTCCTCGCCTCAGTCCACTCCTCTGCCTACCGGTCACTCGCTCTCAGCTCTGCCTTCGGATGAGTCCGTAGAGCCGAATGGCCCGTATCCAGAGCTTGTGGGCTGCCTCATGTACCTGATGACCTGCACTCGACCTGACCTTGCATACCCCCTTAGCATCTTAGCACGCTATGTCGCTCCTGGCCGTCACAGGAAGGAGCACATGGATGCTGCTAAGAGGGTGTTGCGCTACTTGTGCAGTACGTCGGGCATGGGGCTTGTGCTTGGAGGGCGAGACCGGGTTGTTCTCACAGGGCACTCAGACGCTTCTTGGGCAGACGACCAGGCTACTCAGCGGTCGTCACAGGGTTACACCTTCAGCCTTGGCTCTGGCTCAGTTTCTTGGCGTTCTACTCGTTCGTCTTCTGTTCTCAGCTCCAGTTGTGAGGCTGAGATCTACGCCACAGCCATGGCTGCTCAGGAGCTGCGCTGGCTGACCTACCTGCTGACCGACCTCGGAGAGCGGCCTCGTTCTCCTCCAGTGCTGTACGTCGACAACAAGGCTGCCATTGCCTTGTGTGAGGAGCACAGACTGGAGCACAGAACGAAGCACATTGCCCTGCGGTACTTCCTTGCTCGAGAGCTGCAGCAGCGCGGTCAGCTTCGTCTGCGTTACGTGGCCACTGAGGCCAACACTGCTGATGTGTTCACCAAGGCACTCCAGCCTTGTGACCATCAGCGCTTCTGTACTCTGTTAGGCCTTGTGCCTACTGGGCCTCACTTGCTCACTTCTTGACTTTGCCTGTACTGTGATCACTATATATTTATATACCTGCATGTTTACTCTTGCTAGGTTGTGATCATTGTACGTCTTGCTCTATTATAAACCTGCATGTGAACTGGTCTTGTGACCGCTTGCTTGTGCTCGGAATTTGTGTGGAATCCTCGAGATCCACCCTGAGCTTGTTGTTGCCTTGTTTTGCCTTGACTGGTCTTGTGACCCCTAGGTCTCCCCCACTTTGCCTATGGGGGTGTGTCAAACATTATATATGTTGGGTTTGTTAGGCTACAGTGGGTTAGCCTATATGGGGTACACAATTCTAGGGTTTGCTATTTGTACTGATCTCTCTGTTAGTTCAATCATTCCAGTCTCGTAATCTTGACAGCTTGGTGAGGAAGTCAGCTGTCATTTCGGTGGTGGGGCAGTATGTAAGGTCAACCTTGCCTTGGTCAATTTTGTCCTTGACAAAGAAGTATCGAAGCGCGATGTGCTTTGTGTGGTTGACAAACTTCGGCTTGTCCACGATCCTGATGGTGCTCTGATTGTCGCAGTGAAGGCGAAAGTTGGGCGAAGTTGGAATTCTCACTTCCTGCAACGATTCCCGCGAACTGCAGTCGTTGCGGCGATGTATTCTGCTTCGGCTGATGATAGGGCACCCAACTCTTGCTTATGCGAGTTCCACGAGATTGGGCCCGTGGGCTCCAGGCGGAAGACAAAGCCGATTCGTGACCATGAGGCCAGTGAGGTTGAAGGATGTTGTTGTCAGCGTGGAGTAGGAGAGCCCGATGTCAGGTGTGGAGACAAAGTACTGTAGGGCGCACTTCAGGTCCAGCTGGTTCTTTGCTACAGGCTTGCGTGAATACTATGCCAGTTGGCTAGCGATGTACGAAAGGTCTGGTCGGACCAGGTGACAGAGGCGAACAGCAGGCACCCCATGTGCTGCTGGTACAGTTGGAGTCTTACGGCTGACAAAATTTTGTTGTCCGGTTTGTAGTTGGCACTGGCCGTGCGGTAAGGAGTTGAGAGTGGTGCAGACGAAATTTTGAACCATTCCCCCAGCTGCTCTGCATACTTGGAGGCTGACAGATAAATTGCTTCTGACACATAAGTGATGTTCAACCCCAGGAACTGTGTGACCTTATGGTTAATGGTGATATCAACGCGCTGCGCCAGGTTTGTTCGAGCTGGTTCAGGAGCTCGTGCTGGTGCCGGTGTACAACAGATCAACGACGTAGACTGTCAGGAGGATGTAGTCGCCGTTGAAGTGGCGGCGGTACATTCCTGGGTCGTATGGCAGCTGCTCGAAACCAATCTCGAGGAGAATCTTGTGCAGGTGCTGCTGTCAGAGTCGCGGTGCCTGCTTGATCCCGTAAAGGGACTTCTTTAGCTGACAGACCCTTGGGTCTCCCTCCCCGTAGGTGTGTGGCTGTTCCACGAAGATGGTTGCATCGACCAGCGCGTACAAGAACGCACTTTTTACATCGATCTACCGCAGTGGTAGGTGATTAGGGGCAGCGATGGCGATTAGAATTCGCACAGAGGCATGGTGGCTTACGGGAGCCAAGGTCGGGTCGAAGTCGATGCCATGGCATTGGTCGTACCCGCGTATGACCCACCTTGCTTTGAAGTGCCCAGTAGTTCCGTCAGCGGCAGTCTTGAGACGGAACACCCATTTTCCAGATAACACGATTCTCCCCTTCACTGTTGCACGATCGACTAGGACCAATGTGCCGCACGATTCCAGCGCTTTCAGCTCCCCGTCCATAGCTGCATGCCACTCCTTGGCATGTGGACCTGCGAGGGCCTGCCGCGGGTCCTTGAGCTCGACGATGCGTGGGGCGGTAGTGATGGTGTTGTGAAGGCCGATGAGTTGAAGGCCTGTGGCGGTTGCCGTGCCTTGTGCTTTCTAAGTGATTAATTCAAACACGTCGCTATCGTCTCTTTTGTGTGCCGTCGAGGAGCCACTTGGAGGGTTTCGGGGTCGTGAGGGTCCTGGCGCGGGATGATTGTCGCCATCATCATCGCCATCGTTGCTGTCGCGCGGACGGGGAGGTACGCCGGGATGTTCGTCGGCGGGGTCGTGGTCGAAGGTTGCTACAATTGCCTTTTCCTCTGGATAGGTGAAGCTATGGCCGTTGTTGGCGTAAGCTTGTGTTGCGCATCTCTACTGATCCGCGATCCATTGGTCTGCTTTGAGCGATTCGTAGAAGAGGATGTCTCGCGCACATACGATCTTATTGGTGTCGATGTTCAGGATCAGCCAGCCCTTGTACTCATAACTGAGCCCCAGGTGAACTCTCCAGCGCGCGCGGTCGGTGAATTTGCCGATGGTGGCGGAAGTCGGCCTGTATTGTACCATGCACCCCCACACCCTCGGCATGGAGGTGTCTCCCCTTGTCCCGGTCCACTTCATGTGAGGTGAGTGATACCCACTATTGGCTGTGGGGGACAGAAGGTTGTGAAGCCGTACGGCGTGGTTTATGGCGTAAGGCCAATGCTTGATGGGAAGGCCAGACTGCTTCATGAGGGCGCGAGGGCGCGAACCTTTGCCATGAGAGTGCAGTTGACCTGCTGGTGAGCATAGGGGAGTGAGATGTGAGGCTTGATCCACTTCTCTGTGAGGAAGGTCTTCAGCTTGTTGGTGCGAAATTTCTTTGCTCTGTCTTTCTGCCAGATTTTCAGCTTCTTTCTTGATTCCCGTTGCGCATGAACCAGCCATATTTGAAAAACTTCATGTGCCTTTGAGTGAAGGTCGACGTTTACGACCCAATCGTAGCGCGAGTTGGTGTCCACGAAGGCGAGATTGTAATTCTCGTCGTTGAATCCTCCGTGGTTTTTCACGATAAAATAGCAGTAGACTTTCTACAACTTTTTGTATCGGTTGGTGCTCGGTTCCAGCAAGGGGTAGGCTTGGTGCGTGAGGGCAACTGTGGGGCGGATTGTGCAGATCTGCAGTTGTGAGGTCATTTGTGGTTCGGTGCCGTCGGGGCGCAGCAGTGCTTCGGGCAAGAAGACCTTGGCGGTGAGGCAATTGTTGAACATCTGGTGCGAGGGGTGGCCGAGGCGTTGGTGCCAGAGGTCGTCATCTCCGCGAACTCCCAGAGTGCGCAGGTGTCGTCCGTGATGTTCGGATGCCTCTGCTTCTATTTCATGGGGGATGCATAGCACAGCTCATTCTTCTTCTTCTGGTTCTACTTCTGCTTCTTCCTCTCCTTCTGGCTCCGTTCCTGCTTCTCCTTCTGCAGGTGCTATTGTCAGGTAGAGCGCGAGGAAGTTGCGGTCGGGGATGATGTTGAGCGAAGTAGTTGTGCCTTCAATGAAGCGAGCAAATGGACCTGGGCGAGAGAGAGGTCAGTATGCATTGCGCGGTGGTGTTGTGGGCACGTTCCCGCGATCGAGCTCCGTCCAGGTAGAGTGCCAAATATGAGGTGAGCGGGGATGTGATGATAGGTTGCAGAGAGGTCGCCCGAGGGGAACTGCTACTCTTGGTGGGATTTGCTCGGTTTCTATTTCTTTCTCTGCCTCCTCTAGTTCTTCTCGGATGAGTTCTCCTTCAGCAACTCCCCAAGGTCCAACGTTGTCCCAACCTCCTCCGCCGTTGCCACAGCCACTAACGGTGCATGAGGCGCCAGTCACGCTTGCCCAGGTTGGTGCAGATATATGTCGTGAGAGCGAGGGCTGCGTCTGATCCACGGCCGCCAGTCAGGATGTTTCTAGGAATCTTCGGACTTCTAAGCGAACTCCAAGGAAATAAGGTCCACGAGCTCATCCGAAGCGGCTCTGCAGTTGGGAATGTCAAAGTTGAGCACGTGAACTCCGTTGACGTAGCGCACTCGCACGGGGTACTTGCGACCTTCGACAGGTGTGACAGGTGGAGCGTAATGAAGTATGAGGTTGCGTGTGCAAGGGTCGGTGGTGAATGTGACCCCGCAGTCAGAGAGTTGTCTCGCGGACAGTAGATTGAAGCGCAGGTTCAGGACATACAACACGTCGTTCAAGGTTATGTGTGTGTTGTTGTCTCGTGCCAGAAGTACGACGATGCCTTGTGTGTTTGCTCGTAGCTGATGGTTGTTGGCGACGGTGACGTAGGTGGCAGATGGAGTGGCAGACACGTTAGAGATGTAGCGCAGTGATTCTACCATGTTCTGGCTGCAACAGCTGTCCAGGTACCAGTTGTTGTGGTTGTCGTTGTTGCCGCTTAGGAGTAGCGCGAGTCGTGGCATGACGATGGTCGACATGTCGACCGTGAGAAAATGCTCTTCCTCGTACCATCCTAGAGGGACCGGTTGCTGATCATGACGGTGAGGCGGACTCTCCCTCAGCTAGATTGGTAAGGTCCAGTATTGCCGGTCCTCATCTTCGTAATAATAGTGTCTGTCGGTGAAGGCATTATTGCGATCCACTTCTGGTTGGATTAACTCGCCGGTAGGTTCCTCATCTCCGTCAGGCGTATTAGCTCGTGGGCGATGGCGCGTAGCCAAGTCCACAAATACGTTTCTTGTTCCTCCCGTCTGAGGTGCTTGTGACTACCGCTGCTGTTGTTGTACAGGTGGACAGAGAACTCGAGGTTAGGACTGAAACTGACGAGCGTCTTGTCGGCCGACCCAGTTGTTATGGTGAGTGGAGTTTGGATGGCGATTGTTGGACCGAAATCTTCATCGGTCTGTTGAATGTAAGAAGTTTTTGCAATATTTGCAATAATGGCGCTGAGATTGTCGTCGCTCTTCACGAGTGTCAGGGTAGAAGGCGAGGCGCTCTCGTCGTGGCGCCGAGTTTGTCTTGCTCGAGTCCGTGTCTGTTGTTTATTCAGGAGAGCGGCACATAATGCAGCTTCTGAGATTATCCTCCTTTGTCGGAGTAGCGCTTTGCAGGGCTTCCATTCAGGCCCAAGTCCTTGAAGTACGACGTTGACAAAGATTTCCTCCGAAATCGCGCTCCCGTGCTTCGTGATTTGATCACGGATATTCCGACAACGATTGATGTGCGAATTCGCTTTCTCCCCGTGCCCCATCTTGGTCTCTATAAGTCGCTGCAGGAGCCTGCTGGAGGTGACTGAGTCCTTCGGCTGAAATACCTCGACAAGGTTCTTCGAGGCTTCCAGTGCTGGAGTGACGCTCTCTTTGTAGGAGCGGATGCCGAGTTGCTCCGCGGGCGTCATGTTTCTTACCAGCACACTGTACGTTGTCATAGACTCGCTGTAGTACTGAGCCCAGGCATCTTCGATGTCGTCCACCGGTTTAGGATAGGAGCCCTTGTTAACGAGAGTCAGTGTTGGCCCCGCCCTCGCTTGGGCAACGCCGACAACTTGGTCGGATGTACGGGAGAAGCAGCCGACCGTTTTGTAGTGAAGGAGCTGCTCCACGGGCCTCGTTGAGCTGCAGGGGTTCGCTGTGGTGTTGCTGTCGACCAGGGAGCTCGACAGCTGCAACTGACTGGTCTGGGCGACGGGTGGGCCGTCGACCAGGAGGGGCAGTTCGACCGGGAGGTTGACGGAGCAGTCCGTTGACCTGCAGCTCGACCGGGAGGATAGCGGTGCAGTCCGTCGACCTGCAGTTCAAGTGGGAGGTCGACGGAGCAGTCCGTCGACCTGACAAGTGAGCAGCGGTCGACGAGGGGAGCTCGGCAACATCTGGTGACAGTTCTGGTCGACGGAAGGGGTCCGTCGACCAGGGGGTAGCTCGACGGGAGCTGTGGTCGACCAGAGGCACCTGGTGGTCGAGCGGGGGACCTGGTGGTCGACCGGAGCACCTGGTGGTGTCCAGGTCGACCGACGAGTTCTGCGGAGGCATGCGAACGTCATCAAGGTCGCGATGGCGAAGGTGACTTCAGGCAGGTATCCCGAAGTCGATGTGGCTCGTCAGGCGCAGACAACAGCCGACGGATGCACAACGATGCAAGTCAGGCCAATCGTCTGCGCGCACCTGTGAGCGTGCGCACTTTTGTCTTCTACAGGGCAACGCTGGACAGCTGCGCCGCTGCAGCGTTGGCACGCCGTCGACCTGCAGTGTTGGCAGGTCGCCTTTCTGCAGTGCTGGCGCGGCTCCTCTACGCAACGCTGGCAGGCGGTCGACCATGCAGTGCTGGTGGTCAACCAGGCAAGCTGCAGAGTTGCTAGGTGTCTGATGTAGTCCATTATGTTATTGCTTGTTGTATCATTCCGGAATTCCAACTTTGCCTAGTGAAACTCTTGCCGATTTCTCCCGTGAATGTGCAAGCACTAAGGAACTAGGTAACGCTACGATCACTCCTAGTAGTTCGTGCCAACCCCTGTAGCCTAGCTCACTGCCGGTGTAGAGTGAATCTCCGCAGCCATCGAAGTAATGGTATATCTACGTTGTATGTAAGAGCAGCTCCAGCTCAAAACTCCATGTATAAAAGTCTTTGCCGTCAAACGCGGTGCTTGTCTTGATCTTGGAAAAGTTAAGGAAACCAGAGTTGACAGCTTCATTACTTGGTGTTAAATTGTTTGTGTTGAGGGAGAAGGTGTGCGGGGTGGTTTCCCGGCTGTTTGTGGTCAGTTGGGCAGGTTGTGCTGGTTGCGAGGAGGTTCCCACGTCGCCTTTCTGCAATGCTTGGAGGTCTTTCTCCATAGTTGACAGTCACTGAAATAGTTGCTCGAGCGCGACAGTGTTGATCGTAGTTGTCGCCTTGTTTGTCGCGACTGGATTGGATTGTTCTTCAGCCGTCAGATTTGCTTGGCCTCTGGATCCTCCGGCCATCTTGACTTGGGAGCGTGTGTCGCTTGCTAGTTTTGGTTTGGCGAATTTTACGGAAGTGGAGATGCAAAGAATCCCCGAGTTGCTCTCATACCATGTTACAATCCTAAGCAGGACTTAGCCAGTGATCGGCTTAGGGTTGTTCGCAGGTGATGTTGCAGCGGAAGTGTTGACCTCAGGTCAGAGTGAATGTAAAATCAGAGAGACCATAATAGCATGCATACAATGAGTTTATACAGGAAACACAAAGGACAACAAAACGTCCTAGCTAGCCAGCGAATTTCAAACCGTGGTGCGGGAGAACCAGTTTCAAACATGCGCCAGTCTCGATCTGACGGTTGCTGTGTCGCTTCGATTCTTCTGACTCCTCGTCTTCGTACTAATTAGAGGTAGCCTATGCACAACACACACGAATGACTACTTTTCTTTTTGGGCCTAAGACTGATAACCCAATAAACAAGCTGCCCAAATAGCACGCACGTTGGTGTTAGAAACTTGAGTTAGGAACATCCTTAGGAGCCGCGTGAGTGGCAACTAGTGAGGATCATGATGGATGGCAAACAAGATCAGGGCCTCTATATCGGGAAAAATATCTTGATTACCTTGATTTCAGCATTGTGTTAAGGGTTTGCCCTGGAATTCTAAGATATTGCAAACTTTTACCTTATAACTTCGGGATAATTGTAGAATCTTTGTTATGAAATTTCAGGAAAGCTGTCATTTTTTGCCATAACGCTCCAGAAGAGATGCAAGGGGAGGAAGAGGGGGGGAGTCCAGCCACTTCTATGGGGGGGCAGCCACTTCTCTGGGGGGGGCTGCCACTTCTCTGGGGGGCCATCCACTTCTTTGGGGGGGATTGCCACTTGTTTGGGGGGCCAGCCACTTTTTTGTACCATACATGCACAATACACTTACTACCGGTAACAATCAGGGTCCTTGATAGATAGGATAATAAATTTCTAATGCCTTGAAAATTCAAGATACCCACTAGATTTTGCCCTGAAAAATCAGGGCATTTTGAAGCCTAATAAAAATTTTCCCCGAGGGTTCGGGATGCCTATAATCCTAGAAAAGGCTTTGTATAAGATATATGCAAGGAAATATGCAAATAGTACACCACCAAGCAGGAAACGAAGATAACTACAGTATGCTCTATTATATGCATTTATGTAAGTATATACGAATACATTTTGAGCAGTTTGAACACGCACGTTCGGCCGACATTATCAATCATGAGACTGCCTCCTGTCGCCCTCGGGTTTCTCCTTGCCCAACCTGCACCCAACCTCACGTTCCTGAGGGTTCGTGCCTATCGAGGATAGTCGCTATAATTATGTCAAGGAGAAAAGGCCCCGCCCTTGCTTGGGCGAAATTGGGCGTGCTTTTTGGAGCACAACAGTATTCGTTTCGTGGTCATCAGCGACTTCAGGGACTTTTATCTGGGTGCAATAGCCTCTAGGACTCTGATCTCTGTGCGACGGGTCGATTTTCGACGAGATTAATTCGTCGAAATTGAAGTGTTGTTTCTGCTCTACGCAACTGTCCGTCAACAAGGCAGTTGGCGTCGAAATCGACCCTTGCGGGTCGACAAAATTGTAGAAAACAGCGTTTCGACGAAACGCTGGTCGACAGAATTTGGCTCGAAGAAGGCATTGTCGAGCAGAGCGATTCTGGTCGACCAAAATTACTTGTCTCCAAAATTCGCAATGTGCGCAAATTTTGACCAATCGCGAAACAACAAATTTCGACCAATAAGATCATTTCAGAAATTGTACTCCCCAGGAGATTTCGAATCAGTAAGGAAACTGAACCTGAAACACGTTTTTACTAACAGTAAAAACGTAAACAACTCTGAAAGCTGTAAACCTGAGAAACTGCCAACTCAGGTGAAAGACACATGTGCTTGTCGTTTCACCTACCGTTGCCAACTCGGATACGTCAGGTGTTTGCCGAGGAACGTTTCTCCAAGGCTCATTGCTCTTGCTATTTGGTTCTCCTTGCTTGTACCATAATCTTGTTCTATCAACTTTCTATAGTGAAACTATGCTTGAATTACACTAAGGCATTCCAACTAGGGCTGATTTTATCAGGGTAATTACCCTAATTTCAGGGTGATTTCAGGCTTTCCACTTTGCGGAGACAAAGATTTCAGAATTACTAAGTTCTAAATCCTGTTCAAAACAGAGTAATAGTTTTCCTATCCCTGATTTTGTGTATAGTGTAACAGACTAGCCTGTTAGTGGACCCTGACTTAATAGGGTATCGAATCCGTGGTCCTTGAATTTGACCTTATCGAGAGGAAGTTTCTGAGAAATTTCCTTCCGATACCCCTCTTCGGATTGATCGCAGTACAGCCAGCGCGTGAGCGACGGACAACAGCATGCTTGACAGGTGAGTACACTCAATATATATTACATTCACGAAGTGCGAATAGGTCGTTCTAGTGTCATAATTGCGTGTACGTGAAGTTACCAGAACTTTTTAGCGTTTCGCATAGTGACGTCGGCGATATTCAGGTACTCGGCGAATTAAAACTTGACACATCTGTGGTATCGAATCAAAAGTTTGGTTGACCGAAATCGCTCGTCTCTTCCCCGCGCTAAAACGTGTAAATAAATACTGTTTATGAAACTAAAAGGATGGAAATTAGCGCGCACAAAATGTGCACGAAACACAGAGCACAGACTTTACGCAGAGCGAGACCTTTCCCTGGTAACAAAAGGCGCGTTATTACTCTGATCTTCGATTTTCGACCCTGATCAATCAGAGTTATATACTTTTCAACCCTGAGCAATCAGGGTAGCATCATTCTGAAAAATGTGCACTCATAATAGAGGGGAAAATTTTTCCCCGGAATCAGGGAGGCCCAATATGAAACGTCAGCCCTGATTCCAACACTCTGTCAAGAATCACTGCCAGAACTCTGACCGTGCGTCCCACGCAATTCAGCTCTCCCGTAGAATAGAATTCTCCGCAACATTATCAATCATGAGACTGCCTCCTGTCGCCCTCGAGTTTCTTGGAGTGAGGATCTTGGATAGGGTAGGAAGTGCCTCTAGAAGAGTTTGGTAGCGGAAGTCTTGGTAGGAACCTTGATCATAGTGAATGTAAATGACAAAGTTGTTTGAAAGGATAGAATACAAGCAAAAATATAGTCCTAACTAGCTATGTACTCTAAGGGGTACATTCCCTTATTATAACTGTTTTGCAGGCAGTACTACAGTGACTCTGACTATTGCATTTCCTTCTTTGTTACCGAGTCGCTGCTTGTAACCGTGCGTGCGGTTACGCCTGTTGACATTCCTCGATGGTGAGTCAATCGTCGGTCCAGATGGTCAACAGTCGCGACAGTTGACTTTTGCGCCTGTTGACCTTCCTGCCTTTGGTATAGGCTGATCCGACTTTTACTGCTCGCGCTGCTTCGATAGTGACTGGTGCGATGTAGCTGCACCTTCGGGAATGCTTAAGTGTATTCCCTTCATACTCCAACACTCCCCTTCATTCCTGGAGGTGTGCCATGTGGCCTTTTGCGAACGACTCCGCACAGGTCTGAGCAATACTGAAACTTCTGACGTGGCAGCTTCTTAGTCAGAAAATCTGCTGCCATCTTGTCGGTTGGGCAGTAGGTGAGCTGGACCTTGCCCTTGTCGATTTCGTCCTTGACGAAGAAATATCGCAGGGCGATGTGCTTGGTGCGGTTGACGAAGCCGGGCTTGTGTGCGATCTTGATCGCACTCTGGTTGTCGCAGAGTAACTTGAAGGACCCGTTCATCGCCGTTTTCGTTTCCTGTAGGAGTTCCGTGAGGTAGAGTCCTTCGCGAACTGCTGCGCTTGCTGCGATGAACTCTGCTTCTGCTGACGAGAGGGCGATGAGCATCTATTTCCGCGAGTTCCAGGAGATGGTTCCTGCAGGCTCAAGCTTGAAAATGAAGCCTGTGCGGGACCTTCTGTTTTCTGCGTCCCCCGCGTGATCTGCGTCGACGAAGCCGGTAAGCTGCAGGTTGGCCGTTAGATTTGCCTTGTAGGTGAGGCCGACGTCGGGCGTGGAGATGAAGTACTGTAGGGCTCGACGTAAGTCTGCCATGTTCTCCCCTTCAGGTCGCCCAGTACTGGGCGAGCTGGCTGGCAATGTAGGAGAGATCCGGGCGGCATGTGACGGCGGCGAACAGGAGGCAACCGAGCTGCTGCTGGTAGAGGCAGTGGTCTGCTGGGGAGAGCGGGGTGGTGTCCGGCTTGTGGTTGGGAGGAGGAGTGCGAAATGGGGTGGTGATGCTGATGGGAGTGATGCCGAATTTCTTGGCGAGGCTCTCGGCGTACTTCGCAGCAGAGAGGTGAATAGAATCGGCGCTCTGCGTGACGTTGAGGCCGAGGAATTGGGTGACGTCGTGGTCGATGGTTACCTCCAGCTTCTCCTGAATCTCGCGCTCGAAGCGATCGAGCAGCTCGGAGTCGTCCCCGGTGTAGAGAAGGTCGTCCACGTAGGCGACGAGTAGAATGAAGTGGCCGCGGGATTCGAGGCGGTACATCCCTTGGTCATGGGGAAGCTGTTGGAAGCCGAGCTCGATAAGGATGACATGAAGGTACTGTTGCCACAGGCGCGGCGCCTGCTTGATGCCGTAGAGTGACTTCTGGAGAAGGCAGATGGTGTCGCCGTCTTCCTCGAATGCGTGCGGCTGTTCGACGTAGATGATAGCGTCGACGATCGCGTAGAGGAAGGCGTTGGAGACGTCGATTTTGCGCAGAGGGCGCTGCTTGATGGCGGCGATGCAGAGAAGAATGCGCACAGACGTGTGACGGCCGACAGGTGCGAAGGTCTGGTTGTAGTCGACGAACTGTGTTTGCTCGAACCCGCGGACGACCCACCGCGCCTTGTATTTGTCGATGGTTCCGTCCGCCAGAGTTTTGATTCTGAATACCCATTTCCCAGTGAGAATTTTTCTCCCCTTCGCGTGTCGTCGTGGGACCAGCTTCCAGGTTCCTCGTCGCTGAAGGGCAGCGACTTCTGCGGCCATGGCGGCTCTCCATTTTTCGGCATCGGGCCCACTGAGGGCTTGGCAAAGAGTGTTGGGCTCCACCGGTTGTTGGTTACCCCGCACGGCGACGGCGAGGCCGAGGATGCGAAGACCAGTAAGGTTGGATTCGGCTGCGTTGGTTACTTCGACCACGTCGTCGTCGTCGTCGCCAGGAATGTCGCGAATGGTATCACGAGAAGAGTTGCGAGCCGTGTCTTCGTTTATGGGTGAGTGCATTTCCGCACTTGCGTAGTCATGTTGGGCTTGTACTTCTTCACCTGAATCAGTGTTCGTCGGGAAGAAGGTGGGTGTCTTGAGTTGCTCCGTAACGGGCTCAAAGGGTGTGTTATCTGTTGCGGCCTCGTCCGGTTGTTCTCCTGCCACGTCGATGTCGTCCTCGTCATTTGCGTAGCTGTGCTGTCCCTGAAAAATGTTGTCTGGTGCGTTTTGTGCAGTGCGGTGCTGGCGGTACAGTGGCAGGGTCAGTCTTTCGTAGAAGATGCAGTCACGTGAACGCGTGAGCTGGTGGGTGGCGAAGTCCAGAATTGTCCAGGCGTGGTATTCGGATTCGATTCCGAGGTGAATGCCCCAGCGGGCACGGTCTTCAAATTTTCCGGTTCGGGCAGTGTGGGGTCGGTACTGTACCATACATCCGAAGACCCGCAGCATGCGTGTGTCGGGGTGTTTTCCAGTCCTATTGTTGGGTGAACTATTGTTGGGCAGGGCTTTGGAGGAGAGTATGTTGTGCAGTCGAACTGCATGCGCCATGGCATAGGGCCAATACTTGGTTGGCACAGCTGACTGCTTCATGAGAGCTCGCATCTTTGTCGCGAGGCTCCTGTTGGTTCGCTCGGCCAATCCCTGCTGCTGGTGAGCGTAGGGGAGCGAGATCATCCTCTTGATGCCTTTCTGTTTGCAGAGGGTTTTGAAGTCCTCCGACATGTATTCCAGGGCCCCGTCAGTCTGGAAAGCTTTGACCTTGTGGTTGTCGCTCTGGTTTTCCGCCATGCTGAGCCAAACCTCGAAGCACTGGTAGGCGAGGTAACGGTCGCTGATGTTTACGGCCCAGACGAAGCGTGTGTTGGCATCGATGAAGGTGAGTGTGTACTGTTCCCAACCGACTCCTTTTGCCGTAAGAACCAAGAAGTCGCTGTAAACCTTCTCCAGCGGCTTGTAACGTTCAGCTCCAGGGATTTTCTCAGCGAAGGGCGTGTGACGTAGCGCGGCTGTCGGGCAGACCGAGCAATTGGGTAGATCGGTTCTTGGCTTCAGCAGTTTTCCGTCTGGCAGCAGTAGTGCGTCTTCTGCAAAAACTTTTGCGTTGATGCAGTTGTTGAGTACCTCGACTGACGGGTGACCCATGCGTTGATGCCAGATGTCGCCGTCGGCCCGATATCCCTTGGTACGGGTGTAAAGCTCCTTCTCCCGTGCTAATATCTCTTCTGCTGTTGCCCTTCTGGTTTCGTCCGCGGGTTCGTCGGGTACGGTGACGTGGACAGCTGCTGCTTGGATTGTTGCGCTGTGGTACGTCCTGCTGGTCTCACCGATGGTGACGGTGTCGATCGTGACTGGCAGTTCCAGTGGTCCTTCAGGAGGCGGGGGCGTGGTTCGCGGGCGTCGATCGTCGAACAGCGCAATTTCTCCTTCTTCGAAGGGGGTGTCTCCGATCACCACTCCCCTTGTCTCCAGGCGGAGGTAGTCCCTAACGTCAGTTGTGATGGGAAGCAGGTGAGGTCCGTACTCCGTCAGCAGTTCCCCCTTTTTAGCTTCTGGCGCCTCCTCAGGTATTTCTGGTAACTTCACCGGTTCGGTTTCTTCTGCTGCAGGCTGTTCGGCGAAGCTCCCCCATCCAGTTTCGGCTACGGCTTCTCCAAGAGCGGTGTTTTCCATGACCCAACGCACGTCGACGGTGTCCCAGCCTTGAGTTGTGTTCCAGCCGGTAGGGTGTGGGACAGAGGGCCAGGTTGACTGTGCGGTCTCTGTCTCTGCTGCTTCAGCCGTTACGATTGCCGTGCCTGACGTGACTTCTTCTTCTTCTGCCGCTAGCGTTTCCGTGTTTTCAGGTTTTGTGGTTGAGGCGACAGGGACGGCAAGAGCGCGGAACATGCCGTCGGGGCCTGGCCGTTGGTAGTCCGTCTCTTCCGGATGGCTCCACCTGGGTGGTGACGGGTGGCCTGGTGGATCGAGAACGAGGATGTGCTCGCTGTCGCCAGAGGTTCTTGGCGACTCGAAGTCAAGCACGAAGACTCCTTCCACACTTGTCGCCCTTCCGATGAAGCTCCCCTTGTATATTAAATGCATTTCGTCTTCTGTTGTTTCCAGGCCGACTCCGCACTTCATCACCTGATGGAGGGACAGAAGGTTGTACCGGAGCTCGGGCACGACGAGGACGTCGCTGACGTGAATGCAGTAACCGGTGTCGCGTGACTGCAGCTGAATTTGTCCGCGACTGCTGGCGTGGATGGTTTGACTGTTGGCAACAGTAATTTCCACCTCGTTACAAAGTCGTTCGCTGTTGAGGATGAAGATGTCTGACGACACCATGTGCTGGCCGCAGCAGCTATCCAGGTACCAGGTGTTAACCTCCTTTCTTGCTTTGGCGAGGTTGGCGAGTCTTGGCGTGATGTGATGCTCCATGTCGTGATTGTGTTCGTAATTATAGGTGTAGTCCTCGTCTTCGTATGCCTCGCGTGCAGGTGGCGACTCCTGGATCCAAGGTGGCATTTCCCAGTCGTACTCCATACGTCCGACCGACAGCTCGTCGTATGCTGGGTCGTTTTCTTCTTCGTCTTCGACCGACCCTTCAGGACGCTCTTGCGGTGGATCTACGAACATGTCTTCCCAGCTGCGGAAGAAGCGGTAGTGTCGGTTGGGACGAGGCGGACCTCGACGCACCATGCAAGTCAACACCTTGCTTTTGCCTTTGTCGGTTGTGTTCGCAGGGATGCGCGTCAGAGCTTGGGATGTGCTTGCGACGGCTGGTGGTGACACGGTCTGATTGCGCGTTGGAGTTCTTCCTTCCTAATAAGCGGCAGCTCCCTTCTGGTTGTTGTTGTTGCCGTTCAACTTCCAGCAGTCTTGGATTGTGTGTCCAGTCTTCTTGCAGTACTTGCAGAAGAGTCTCTTCTTGTCTGGTGGCGCTTGTGCATAGAAAGCGATTTTCTCCTTCTTGTTGCCTGGCGGTTTCGCTGACAGTTCCTTGAGTGCGAAGGAGCGATTTACACAGGCGCCATTCCGAGCTTAATCCAGCGAGAATGATTGTCACGAACATGTCGTCAGGGAAGTTTCCGCCGCTTTTCTTGAATTGGTCTCTCAGATTTCTGCAGCGGTTGATGTAGGATCCGGCCTTTTCGCCGGGGAACATTCTGACGTTGTTCAGCTGGTTAAGCAGGCGACTGAGTGTCACCGATGTCAAAATAGTATGTAGT
The DNA here is from genome assembly GCA_947470075.1 of Closterium sp. Yama58-4. Classification (NCBI taxonomy): domain Eukaryota; kingdom Viridiplantae; phylum Streptophyta; class Zygnematophyceae; order Desmidiales; family Closteriaceae; genus Closterium; species Closterium sp. Yama58-4. Next base: position 889,162 of record CANIUD010000825.1, on the reverse strand, counting down.
GTTAGGAGCCATAGCTAGGAGAGTCCTAGCTAGGCAAGAGACAGTTTAGGCAAAAGAAGAGGGTTTTCACTAGCAGCAATGAGGATACATATAGCAAACCCTAGATGGGTTGTACTCGCTACAGAGCACCCCACTACAGGCTAGAGAATAACATTCTGACACACCCCCATAGCCAAAGTGGGGTGTAATCAGCAGAGCAAACAAAGCAGTACAAGCTCAGGGTGGATCACAATGTCACCACACATTCTGAGCACAAGTTCAAGAAGCAATAGTTTAAAGTTCACAATTATGAGCAAAGCTAGTGGTAGTCACAACGGGCAAGTGAGGAGGAGGAAAGAGACTATGAGAGGAGAGGAGGTAGTGGGCGGCAGCTGAAGCTGCTGGCACACGGCGCAACTGGAGCAACTGGCACACGGGCAACTGGAGCAACTGGCACACTGGCAACTGGAGCAACTGGCACACGGGCTACTGGAGTAACTGGCTCCGCGGCTAAAAGTAGCGGCAGACGAGCAACGGACTCACGGGCGACTGGAGCAACGGGCTCACGGGCGACTGGCGCAACGGGCTCACGGGCGACTGGCGCAACGGTCTCACGGGCGACTGGAGCTGCTGGCTTGACGGCGGCCACCCCCTTCAACCTCCCCAAACTATCCCACTCCCCCTAACACACACCCGCTGCTACACCGCTAGCTCCACTCCCCTTTCACCCCCCCCTTAGTACCACTCCGTCGGCTCCAACAGGTCCACCCCCCCTCAGCGGCAGCTGCAGCACAGGGAGACGGAGGAGGAGGAGGAGCAGGGAACGGCACTCAGAAGCTGCACCCCCATACCCCCCACCCCCAAACCCTAATCCAGGAGAACAGGTAGAAGGAGGGGTGGGGCGCCTTCAGAAGCACGGGGGACAGCGGGGAGGACAGGGGCAGCGAAGAACGGGCCGCCCACGGGCCTGGCACAGCCTCCCGAACCGCGCGCAGGCGGTCCGAGCCGCGCGCGGGCCTGGCGCAGCCCGTACGAGCCGCGCGCGGGCCTGGCGCAGCCCGTACGGGCCGCGCGCGGGCCTGGCGCAGCCCGTACGGGCCGCGCGCAGGCCACGACGGGCGACGGGGGGCGACGCGCGGGTCCCCGTCGCCCGTCGCAGCGCCTCCCGGGGGCGACGCGCCGAGTGACGGGGCAGAAACCCGCCGCGCGCCTCGGGGCACACGGCGGGCAGAGAACCGCCGCACGCCTCGGGGCGCACGGCGGGCAGAAAACCGCCGCGCGCCTCGGGGCGCACGGCGGGCTGAAAACCCTAATTTCGACGCCGCGCACCACGGGGCGCGCGGCGGACAGGGAGTAGCAGTAGCAGCGGAAGCAGTGAAGTGGGCCCACAGGCCACGAACGTTAAGCTCTGATACCATGTCAAAATAGTATGTAGTGTTAGGAGCCATAGCTAGGAGAGTCCTAGCTAGGCAAGAGACAGTTTAGGCAAAAGAAGAGGGTTTTCACTAGCAGCAATGAGGATACATATAGCAAACCCTAGATGGGTTGTACTCGCTACAGAGCACCCCACTACAGGCTAGAGAATAACATTCTGACAACCGAATCTGTTGCCATGTGGCAGGTGCGCAGGTGCTCCCAGGATTGTTGCGCGGGTGCCCACTCGTTCTTGAAAGGGCGAATGCTTAGCTGTTCTTCTGGCGACAGGTTTTGAATCAGTACGGTGAAGGCCAGGAGAGATTCGTTGTAGTACTGCGTCTTCTCCTGAGGTGAGCCGTTAGTCGGGAAGGGATACGAACCGTCGTAGTACATCCAGATTTGAGCGCCTTGAGCTAACAGCTCGAATTCGAAGCTCCAGGTGTAGAAGTCTTGCCTGTCGAAGGGCTTTGTTGTCCTGAGCTTTGATGTTGTCATGAAGAAACTTGTTCTGCATTGACGCCATTGTCTCGAAATGTGCTTGCTGTGTTTGAGCAGGTCCTGGGGCTCCGCGATTGTCGAAGGTGAAGGATCTTTCTGATCCAGCTCCTTGAGGATCGGGAGGTCTTCGGGCGTAGCTGGAGCCGTCGATGCTCATTGGCTGATGGCTCTCCAGTGCGCTGATGCGGGAAATCAGCTGCTCGAGGAGCGCTGTGTCCACAGTCGTTGTAGTAGAAGTAACATTAGTGGAAGGTTGTACTGGGGTTTCTCCAGTTTCTCCGCAGTCGGCGCCTGGCATGATGCTTGCCCTTATGGTAAATTATGCAAAAGGTTGTCGTTGTCAAGAGACCCTTTTTGGCAGTTCCTATAATCCAAACTAGCTCTCATACCATGTTAGAGTGAGGATCTTGGATAGGGTAGGAAGTGCCTCTAGGAGAGTTTGATAGCGGAAGTCTTGGTAGGAACCTTGATCATAGTGAATGTAAATGACAAAGTTGTTTGAAAGGATAGAATACAAGCAAAAATATAGTCCTAACTAGCCATGTACTCTAAGGGGTACATTCCCTTATTATGACTGTTTTGCAGGCAGTACTACAGTGACTCTGACTATTGCATTTCCTTCTTTGTTACCGAGTCGCTGCTTGTAACCGTGCGTGCGGTTACGCCTGTTGACATTCCTCGATGGTGAGTCAATCGTCGGTCCAGATGGTCAACAGTCGCGACAGTTGACTTTTGCGCCTGTTGACCTTCCTGCCTTTGGTATAGGCTGATCCGACTTTTACTGCTCGCGCTGCTTCGATAGTGACTGGTGCGATGTAGCTGCACCTTCGGGAATGCTTAAATGTATTCCCTTCACACTCCAACACGGCGAATTAAAACTTGACACATCTGTGGTATCGAATCAAAAGTTTGGTTGACCGAAATCGCTCGTCTCTTCCCCGCGCTAAAACGTGCAAATAAATACTGTTTATGGAACTAAAAGGGTGGAAATTAGCGCGCACAAAGTATGCGCGAAACACAGAGCACGGACTTTACGCAGAGCGAGACCTTTCCCTGGTAACAAAAGGCGCGTTATTACTCTGATCTTCGATTTTCGACCCTGATCAATCAGAGTTATATACTTTTCAACCCTGAGCAATCAGGGTAGCATCATTCTGAAAAATGTGCACTCATAATAGAGGGGAAAATTTTTTCCCGGAATCAGGGAGGCCCAATATGAAACGTCAGCCCTGATTCCAACACTCTGTCAAGAATCACTGCCAGAACTCTGACCGTGCGTCCCACGCAATTCAGCTCTCCCGTAGAATAGAATTCTCCGCAACATTATCAATCATGAGACTGCCTCCTGTCGCCCTCGGGTTTCCCCTTGCCCAACTTGCACCCAACCTCACGTTGCAGAGGGTTCCTGCTGTGAGAATCCCAGCCACTAACCACTGGAATAAAAGGGCTTGTTTGTGTAGCGGGTGAGTGCGCCCATAACCCCCCAGGCCAACGTGCATGTAACCCTTCCCTAGCATCAATCCTCGATCTCCAGTGGACCTCTGACACCCCCCCGCACTGGGATGCCCGAGGTGCCAACACCGGGATTCGAACCCGAGACCTTCGCTCTGATACCATGTGAGAATCCTAGCCACTAACCACTGGGATAAAAGGGCTTGTTTGTATAGCGGGTGAGTGCGCCCATAACCCCCCAGGCCGACGTGCCTGTAACCCTTCCCTAGGATCAATCGTTGATCTCCAGTGGACCTCTGACACCTGCCTATCCAAAATAGTCGCTCTAATTATGTTGCATCTTTCATTGTATGGTCTGTGTGTCGAGATTGTTGAAGTTTTATTATGTTTCCTAGACTCTACTCTTTTTAATAACTCATAAAAAGGGGTTTATGGCGCGTGTCTTCTTCTGTAGAGGTTCGGAAAGTTGGTTAAACTTTTGCTGGTAATCCCTTTCGCAAATCTCGCCAATTGTTTCGCTTGCGTACATTGTGGATGTAGCAGTAGAATAAACCGGGGTTGATCTTTCGACTCAAACCATGCGTGAATGGAAATTCACTCGTGTGTCCTTCTCACAATCACGAGGTAGCTGCGAACTCGGCGACAGTCGCAGCACACATCGTGCGCACGAATGACTTCAGAATCAGGACGCGTCACATGTCCAACACCGGGGTATGATCGGCTCCAAACATCGAGTTTGTGTGCATCGCGTACGAAAAAGGGGAATCAATCTGTCGGAGCAGTGTTGGCTGCTTCCCCGAGCCAAGTGTGTGTCAGAGGTCCACTGGAGATCTCCGATTGATCCTAGGGAAGGGTTACAGGTACGTCGGCCAGGGAGCGGTTTCGAATGCATACAATGAAATTATTGGAGGAAAAATTTCAACACGTCGGGTAACCATGCGGCTACCCTTGTTGAGGATTGAGTCAGCTATATGCATTTGCAAAATTGCACTAACATATGTTGAAAGCCGTTGAAAAATACCCAACGTTTGAGCACGTAGGGGAATCTTTTGAGCTGCCACGCTGGAACCAGTGCGGTGCACTTTTGGGGGGCTGTCATGTCCAAAGTTCGCAGGAAGGTCATCTTAGTGTTTGGGCATCACCAACAAACACAAACTGGGTAACCTTAGTGGTTTCGCCGCGACTCGGGAAAGTTCAACTTCGGTGGTCGAACTTTCGTGTGTCCTGTGATTCTTGTGAGTTGAGGAGAAGCTCGGGCTACACCTGCCGATATTGTCGAGCCTAGGTCAACCTAGGTTCAACTTTGTACAGTTCAACTCAAAACTCGAGTTTTGCATATAAATTTCAAAAGTCACGCGCCAACACTGACCTCGAGGTTACCGCTAACGAATCCCGAAGCCTACCCTTAGGGCGTGTGACTTTATACAGCGTTTTGCAAAACTCGTTTTTTTAGTCGAACTTCGACCATTTGAACCTAAGTCGACCTAGGCTCGACAATGTAGATTCATTTTGCTCGAGCCGCTGTTCCTCGCTTCACATGTATGACAAGGCACACAAGAGTTCGAGAATCGAAGTTCAACTTTAAACAGTAACTATCGAGTCGCGCTAAACTTTCGTAGGTTACCCGGTTGGGCGGTGACCGTATCCGGCTTCAGTAACTTGTTACGATGTAAATCGTCAGTGTTGGGAATTCGTGAAGTTTCGTGCGTGCGACGAAGGACACACGATTGGATAAATGTGAATGCAGAAATTAGAACGCAGGTCGACTTCAGTTCAGTGTCCAACTTCTTTAACACAGTTTAAACTAGTACACACGATTTCCTAGCGAGTAGTTTTGCGACATTCGCGAAACAGGTTACCAGCAAAAGCTCGACCTCTTTTTCGAACTTTACTGTATAAAGTCACGCGCCCTTAGGGCGCGTTCGTTCCGTCAAATTTGAAAAAGTTTATGTTTTTGGGCGCGAATATTTTGTTTGAGCTTAAGTCGAATGGAATTCGACTTTCCTTGTAGCGAAGTTCGAACATTGCGGGAATAACGCACGCAAGGTCGAACACCAAAATTCGAACCTTTAAGTTACCCGGTACATGCTCGCCAGGTCAACGTACTGCTGTTTTTTGTTTCGCAGTGTACTCCTCAGTTTCGCATGGGCTTCGTGTGTGCCGAAAACACACACGCTCGCTTCAACGTGTACAAGCACGTTCATCTATTCGACTCGAGTCATGTTCGCTTTTCACGTTCGAACTTTTATAAGCCCTAAAATTCGCGATGTTCGTCAGATGTCATGAACGAGATGTGCGAAAACGGTAACCACAAAAAGTTCGAACTTATTTTCGAACTTGGCAACAGAACGAACGCGCCCTTATTTCCCTTGTTTGTTAGGCGCACTGCCGCATCTCACCGACTTTTCGCGTGCTTTGTTCACCTGTTCCGTGTTTTTTGGTAGCCGAAGACAGGTGGAAATGGCAGGAGCTGCTGCGGTTTTTTCGCCTATGCGAGCAATGCTCCTCGCTACTCGCACAGCGCGTGAGACGGTGAACCGCCTTCCTCCCAGTTCCAGCACCAGGAAGCACCGTCAATCAACTCGTTCGCGCGCCGGACGTTCGTACTCGCACCAGCCGCGAAATGCGGAGAATGTTCCGGCAGTGCGAGCATGTACACCGGAAAAGCGGTTCCTAACCGGCGAATCCCTAACGCCAGCATCACTATTCAGCTTTAATCGCTCTAGGCTCGCCGCGTCCCGCGGTCCGCTTGCCGCGAAGGCAGCTGACGGCGGGATTGTTGCCGCAGCGGCTGTCGCGGCGGATTTGGCGGTGGAAAAGAGCGCGAAAGCAGCAGAGTTCGAGCGGACTTCGGGATGTCGGCGATTCGTGTACCACGTGGAAGGGGGAGGGCAGGTGAGAGAGTGGGTGAGGGAAGGTGAGAGTTGAGGAGGGAGATGCGAATGGCAGTTGGGAGGAGACTTTCCATCTGACTCACAAATTGCCTGGATGTGGGCGATTCGTGTACCATGTGGAAGGGGGCGGACAGGTGAGAGAGTGGAGAGGGATGCAGGTGAGAGAGTGGAGAGGGATGCAGGTGAGAGAGTGGAAAGGGATGCAGGTGAGAGAGTGGAGAGGGATGCAGGTGAGAGAGTGGAGAGGGATGCAGGTGAGAGAGTGGAAAGGGATGCAGGTGAGAGAGTGGAAAGGGATGCAGGTGAGAGAGTGGAAAGGGATGCAGGTGAGAGAGTGGAAAGGGATGCAGGTGAGAGAGTGGAAAGGGATGCAGGTGAGAGAGTGGAAAGGGATGCAGGTGAGAGAGTGGAAAGGGATGCAGG